>VYZW01047334.1:109713-129024 GCA_013401315.1 Balaeniceps rex
ATGTTGAGTTAAAAAATAAGAAGTGGCAAAAATTCTCAAGAATAAAAGAAAAGAAAAAAAAAAAAAAAGCCTAAGGAGAGCTAAAGGACGCAAGCTGCTTTCTTTACAAGAAAGAAAAGCAGAGGGATGTCTGGGGCAAAGACGGGGGAAGGTTTAATAAGCACACATACAAACCTATATAATTAATAGAATGCATTTTGGATTTATAATTAATATGATATGTATATGTGCACTCGCACATATATGATAAATTAATGTGTCACTTAAAAACCAACTTGATAGCATTATGCTTTGAGAAGAAGAGGAGTATGTATAGCATGCATTAGTAAAGTCATTCATTATTTATTCAGGTTCACTAAGTGAAACTACATGCCAACATATCTGTATTGCCTCCTTAATCTACTAAAATGATTGATCCATGTTCACTTGTGTAACCGTAGAATCTCTCTCCTGCTAGGTTTTCCTGTTGTCTGTTTCTCTTTATCCAATATAGTGCAGTTCTTATTCTCCCTATATTTAGCGTCTGTTACTAATTTAATCTTTAGATTAATAGTCAATTTATGTTAATCTTCTTTCTTTTTTCCTTGCACTTTTTTATTTTTCTTCCGATGCTTAAAATAGAAGTGGAGCAAAAAGGTAAATAACGTATACAGTCCAAACCCCAGCTCCTTGTTATGTGCCTTATGGATGTTAACCTCTTCCCTTCCCCTCCCCACAACACTCTTATATTATGATAATCAGCAGGATCTCATAAGTACACCTCATAAAGAAGTCGACTGTTTGCAATAAAGTGACTTGGCTGCTTAAAGTAGGTGGCGGGGTATAGTGTCTGAAATACTTGGGCTGGAGGGAAGACTCCCTTGCTTTTTTCTCTCCCTTTCTCTTTGTCTTTCTTTCCCTCTCTTTCTCTCACCCTTGGGTAAATTCTTGTTAATCAAGTGTCATCTTGCCTGGCTTCCAGAACCCTCTCCATAGCATGCCATGGTTACAGGGTTTCCTGGTCTGTTTCATTCATTGCTTTGGTTGTGTTTTGTTTTCTCTGCTCCTAATTGCTTTCTCAATATACCTGATGATTTGTTTTGTTCCTTTATTTTTAATCGAGGCACCTCCTTTTTCAGCCTCCCCACTTCTTAAAGTTCTAAACAAGTCGGTGTGATTTTTTTTTGGACTGAAATGACCTAGCACACTGCTGCACACCAGTTAAAAGCTCTGGAGCGTTAATGCGTACTCAATAAAAGTCTAAGACGAAAATGCAAGAGTAGCTCTACATTTTCAGCTGTCTGTGTATGCCATTGAGCCTTGGTCTGTACTAGTGAAAACAGTTCCCATCCACTTTCCATACTGGTACAGCAAGAACATGGTAACTTTAAGAAAAGTGGATGATAAAGGGTGATAATTGCATTAATTATAACATAAGGTATAATCTAGTGCCAATTAAATTGATTTTTTTTCTTCCTGACACAGTCATTATGATTTACCTACCTTTTTTTTTCTTTTTTTTTTTCTTTTTATTATGAGACAGTCTTAATTTGACGTAATTCTTGTCTTACTTCTCTCTGTGACTGTTAGTTTTTGTTTGCCCGGGGACGTTGAAAGCAATTGTGGACTCACCGTATTTATATGAAGCTGAACAAAAAGCAGGTGCTTGGTGCAAAGATCCTCTCCAGGCTGCAGATAAAATATACTTCATGCCATGGACTCCATATCGCACCGATACTTTGATAGAATATGCTTCTTTAGAGGATTTCCAAAACGGACGCCAGCAGACGACATATAAACTCCCAAATCGAGTGGATGGTACTGGATTTGTAGTGTATGATGGCGCTGTCTTTTTTAACAAGGAAAGAACTAGGAACATAGTAAAATTCGATTTGAGGACTAGAATTAAGAGTGGAGAGGCCATAATCAATTATGCTAATTACCATGACACCTCTCCGTACCGATGGGGAGGAAAGACTGACATTGACTTGGCAGTTGATGAAAATGGCTTGTGGGTAATTTATGCTACGGAGCAAAACAACGGGATGATAGTAATTAGCCAGCTGAACCCCTACACCCTGCGTTTCGAAGCCACCTGGGAAACGACATACGACAAACGGGCAGCATCCAACGCTTTCATGATATGCGGTGTCCTGTACGTAGTGCGGTCGGTGTATCAGGACAACGAGAGCGAGACTGGCAAGAACGCCATCGATTACATTTACAACACCAGGTTAAGCAGAGGCGAGCACGTGGACGTTCCTTTCCCCAACCAGTACCAGTACATCGCCGCAGTGGATTACAACCCCAGAGACAACCAGCTCTACGTGTGGAATAACAACTTCATTCTGCGATATTCTTTGGAGTTTGGCCCACCTGATCCTGCCCAAGGTAAGAATTCTTTTTTTCTCATTTTTAATTTCTTTGTACTTCCAACCAGATAACAATCTTACAATATCTCTGGTCTTAGACTTAGCTCTTGGCAGAAAGGCAAGGCGGCGTGGTTTGTCTGCGCTGTGCTGAGCAGTACAGCGTAACATCGGTGCTTTATTTACTTCATCCCATCAGTCAGTTCGACTTTCTATAGCTAAAGTAAGTTTGAGTTCATTCACGCTGAGCCAGAAGCCTTTTCCCGTCCGTTCAGTGTTACCTGACTTCTGAATTGATTGCAGTGTATGTGCAGACCTCTTAACTTCTTGGCGCCAGCAGTTGAGAGTGATGTGTGCTGGGAGGTCCCAGAGGAGATGTATGGGGTTAATGTGCAATACCAAGCATAAATATTTTTCCGCAGCCCTGTTTTCACAGTTTCTAATGCTGGGTTAGACAAGACTATTCGACCTCTTTTTAGCAGGTTTCTCGATAAGTCCATTACAATTGCAATTCAGCTCCCTTGAAGTTAGAACAACTACCTAAAAGGAAAGACACTAACTGCCAAAGAGGAAAGAAAAACAGAGGTCTTTAGGTCTCAGAAATCCCTAAAAATGACATGAACAAGCACAGCCACATATTAACATCTGCAGGGGAGAGTAAATACCAGGAGAAATGCTCCGTGGCAGAAGATGCATGCAACAAGGAACAGAATGTTGATAAGCTGCTTTAGCAATGAAGGTAACACTTCACTTCTCTCATCTAACTGGTATGCATGTTTAGCAGCCGTTTTTTCTGCTTCAAAAAAGTAGTAATAATGGCTTCTCCATGTGAAAAATAGCTATCCTGCTCCAGCAAAGCTGATTCATGCACAGCAGTGCAAACCACGTAGTGTGCACACAACTATAACATAAATATAGCTTTTCCTAGGTACAAAAATATGTAAGACGCTGCAGAACAAGGCAATTTAGAACCAATGCATTAGTGATCTCCAGAGCCAAGTGAAGATCTGTCCAGTCTGTCTCCTGCAGGCCTCCCTGGAAATACATGGCCAGGCTCGGGCAGGTTCCAGGTGTTTGGGGACTGAGCTCCGGCAGCGAGGGCAGCCACCCTGGGAAGCTTTGCTCTCTGTACGTCAAGCTAGTCCATTCCTCAAGGAGGCTTTGGGGCTGCTCTTAGCAGAGACATACCCACCTATGTAATTAGAAAAACTTTATAGCTTTCATTTTCATACTTTATCATGCATGTCACTTTTCATTCGGTTTTACCAAGATGAAGATGCATTCTAAATTCTCCAAAGCTTTAACGGTAAGAGGAGAAAATGGAGGTGCAGGCTCTAAGTAGCTTTCACAGTTCAGGCAGCTGCCATGAATGTGGCAAAAGCTAATCTTTAAATCATTGCATTGAGGGAAAAGTGTTAAGGAAGAGCAGGGAGAGAAGAAAAGGCTTTGTGGAATCCTTCCTTTGCTTTGGTAAACCACCAAAGGTCTCCAGTGAGACATTTCATGATGTTTTTATTATAAGAAGGTCTCCAAGATCCTAAGTTACAGTACATGTCCTGGCCACATCCCATCTAATATCAGAAAGAGATTTGGGCATCCACCAGCACCCCTTCGTGTTCCTTGGTTTCTTGCTGGCATGCAAGGCAAGGGGAGAAATGGTTTATTCCAACCAGAGCTAGATGAGAAGGGTCCAGGGCACACTGCAGGGTGCTTGCCTCTCGTCTGAGCTCTGTGCCCATTCGCCCATGAAAACAGAGAGGGAATAGTTTTTGAGCGATTTATGAGTTTGGGTTTTCAATGCATTATGACATCAGTAAATATATTTGGATTATGGCCTTTTTAAAATATAGAAACCATATGAAGACACTAGATTTATTTGAATATGTGATGCATATATTCATGAACGGTATTTTTCCTTATATAAAGCCAATACCCAGTATTTTAATTTTGTATGGATCTGTACGTAGAAGATCTAAGAATATGTTTCAGTTCATTTCCTCTTTTGCCTAAGCCAATTGCCTGTAGTTAAAGACTACTAAATTAAAGGAAAAATTATCTAATATGATTGTCCTTGAGATGTGCTGCTATAAAACCAAGAAGAGATTCTGTACAGTTTCTAACTCTGTATTTTATTTTTATTATATTCTCGGTTCCTCTCTGTTTCAGCATAAAGTGTGTATAAATTGAAGATCAATCTTCTATTGTTACACAGTTAAAGGATCTATACATGTAATACACACTTGGATTTTTTTATCTCACACGGAATTAGATCAGATTTTCAGCACATTGCATGAAGCGCATTTTTCTGTTTCTTTTGTTCTGGTTCGGTTTGGTTTTTTTTGTGGTTGACTCAGGTTTCTTAATCATCTACTCAAAGACATAGGTGTTAGGATAACATTCTTTAAGTCACCTAACACAAGAACCTTCTTTTAGTGTCTTTTGCAATGGTACTTTAATATCGAGTATTTAATGGTGTCACAAGGTCAGTGCCTCAAAATTGGAAGTCGTGGCCTTTTCTGTTCGAATGGTTAACTTGGGGCCATTGTGGGAAACTCAGCAATCTGTGTTCCCTCTGTTTCCGTGGGAGCAATAATGATATATAGACACACGCTGACTCTTTTTTTTTCCCATCTATCTGTCTTGGCTATCAGTTCTTGTCTACACCATCACTTCCAACTACCGAGTGCTTCAAAAACAACAGTCTTTCTTCCTACATGAAAGATGAATTTGTCGCATTTGAGTCACTGTTTTGAGCTCGAGGGTTTACATTTGCTCCCAGGGCCAAAATCAAATCCATGACCCCAAACCTGCCTTTTTTCTCTCTGTTGTTTTCTTTCATTTTTAAATCTGCCTATTGAAACCTCTGACATACCACTGTAATTAACCTAATGTCGACCTTGCCCTTGCTGCAAACCTACGCCATTTTCTCCTCTTGCAACTGTCCGTGTTACGTGCTCCCCGTATCCTTATTTTCTTAATCTTCAGGAGAACTCTTCAGATTTCTAAAACTGCGGATGCTGCAGCCAGGCTACTGTTCTACCCTGACAATGGGCTCTGCTGCCCTTAGAACTCCCCCCTTAACCTCATACTTGATGTGTTGTTTTTTCTTCTCTCTTCTCATGGGAATTATAGTACACAGATGTAGAAACAATTTTCAGAGCTACAGCTGAGAAGTACCGCTCAGATATTGCAGAAGAGCACGTTTTCTAAGGTTAAGTGTAAAATTACATTTAAAAATCAAAACCTTAATTTAAAAATAAAATAAAATATATCAGGCCCTGCAAAAAGACACTACGAAAAATTCGAAACAAACCAGAGTTTTTATATCCTTGTTAAATTTAGAGGATATGTCCTGTTGCATTCTTTCTAAAGGTGGTATCCAAGGGACCAAATGAATCCTCGCTGAAATAGGAATTTTTAAAGGAATTTTAATGTAAAAGATCAGGAAGAATGAAGGGAATTTTCCCCCTAAAAAGTGAATATGAGCATTACACTGTAAGGTTTCCTTGGTAACAAAAAGAAGATAAATCCTTTTGTTCTGTGTTAGTGCGTTGGGGAGAGATTTCATCTACACTCATCCCAATTTGCGCTAACTGTGCAAACTGTTCAAACCGAAGTTGTCTCCCCTTTTGTACCATGATACCCATCATTAAGTTTTACTGGATCACTGCAGGAAAATACGGATGTTGTGAGTGTGGACAGAACAGAAAGTCAGAGAGTACTATCACCAAGGGCTTGAAATAATAGAAAACTAGTGCAACTAAATCTTTGCAACACCAAGAATCTACGACAAAGTCATGCAGCAAATGGTTAAGCAAATTAGATCTTTACCATTATATTGAATGTGATATGCTACAGATTGATTAAAGAGCAGTTGTACAAGTGAAGACAACATAATGGGGACTGGATAGCGCGTTTCTTGATCTTAAGTATTTTGCTAATTTTGTGGCGTATTTGTTATCATTTTCAGGGTATAAATTTATAAATGGCTGTGTAAACATTTCGCTTTCAACTAAACAGGATTTGGCAGGGTCAATAGAGTACTGGCTAGCATAATAGCTGGAACCTATAGGTAATTAGGTGAGTCTTAGTGACTTCCCTGCTATTCACTGAAGCGTGAAAACAGGCACACAGCGGTAATAAGCAGAAGGCAGGGAAATCTGGATTTGCACAGGCTTCTGATCTCCGTTGCTTTACGTAGCAGCTCAGTGTACGGCACCTTTTGAAAATGAAGGCGGGCACATAGCTTTTCACATGTCCAAATACATTGAAATACCTGGCCTATAAGTGCATATGTTTAACTGAAGAATCAGTGCAACTGATTTCTAAAATTACCTAGATGCCGGAGGTGAAAATGGAACCATTAGTATTTTCAGAAGTGGCGCATCATCTGGGCATTTCAACACAGTTTTAAATCTAAGGTTAGAATTGTCTTTAGGGTGGGGATTTTTTTGGTTTGGCTTGGTTTGTTTTTTTTTTTAAAACATATTTTACGCCTGCTTAGAATAGAAACCTGTTGGCAAAGAGCACTAGATAGCTTGTGTGCCTTCTCTAAATCTACTCTTCACTGTCAGTTGGGGAAACAAAGTTACTATTCCCCTGCTGTCCTAGGCAATTGTGTTATGTTTTTTATAGATATCACACTGTTAAACAGGTGTTAAGTTTTACTCCAGTGGTGTCTTCATTTTTAGAAACAGATAGTATGCATAACTGTTTAAATCAGCTGTTGGGAACTGCATGAAACAAATGTAAATTAATTACCCTCAACTTGAGTCTTTGGATTTACTTCCTATTGCTCTTTTCTTTTTTTTTTTTTTTTATTTTATGAAGACTGTCTTCAGCTGATAATGAGACACACCTATCCTTAAAAAAAAGGAATAAGGCAGAAGAGGTTTTGGTCTTCTCCTCAGCCTGTCAAGCCTAGTCAAAAAGTCCAAAATAGAATCTCACGTTATAAAAGCGGCTTTTTTGGCATTGGACAAAAATTACATATCTTCAGCCTTGTAGAGGCTCACCCCTGCTGCTTGGAACAATAGGTTAATAACCTCGACATGGAGTTTGTTGTTCTTCTTAGTTGCAGCATATTAATCATCACTGCTATTATCTTATACTGGTAAAGCGTTGCACAAGACAGCGCATGAGAGCTGGCGGGTGCCATCACCCTCAGCTTTCAGAACGAGACACATCAGGTGGTGGCAGCTATCATGTGTCTCCTTGCAGCTCGGGAGAATGGCCTTGCAGATTAAGTTCCCCAACAGGCCATTAAAAACAAAATGATCTGCCTTCTAAAAGCTAGATGTATTCCTTAAAGTGATGTGTTTGGTCATTTCTTATTTTTTCAACCTTCTTCTTTCCCAGACTTCCAGCACTGTCTGAAGTTTCCTGGTACATTCTTAAATATACTGATTTCAAATTTAATTCAAGAGAAAATCTCTTAGAAATTATCTGTATTTTTTTCAGCTTTGTGAGAGAGATGGTTTGAAGTCTTTCTCCTAAAATGCGAGATTACAAATGTGTTTCTGAAGTATGTACTACTACTAAGCTATGCAGGTCATTTTTGAATCACAAGTGATATGCTTTGAAATTGATTTTAATGGATAGCATTAAAATTGTTCTACCTGAAGTTGCGTAATGACAGCAGGATATTTTAGCTCAGGGTGCAGCACAAAATATGTTCTGAAAATTGTTACCTCACTACTGAACTTCAGAGAGTTGTTATGGATTCCTACAGTGATATTTTGCTCCTGAGACAAACCTATCCTAAACATTATAGGTTTTGAGTAGCAATTGCAATAATGCTAATACACATTCCAGTGATTAAATATGTACTAATTAGCACAACGTGTTAGGGGATGGGTAGTAATAACTGGTTGTCCCCTGCATCATTCCCTGTCCCCACCAGTTGCCCGTTCCCCAGGACCTGATTCAGCAGGCGTTGCCTGACACTTCTGCAAGTGATTGCAAATGCTTTTGACAAATGTTAATTGGGAAAGCACTAGAAGGCTGGATGCATTGTAATCAAAAGAAAATTACAGCAGTTTCACAAGATGTCAGGCAAGCACTTGCAGAACAGATCCGGGGATTTCAGTGGGTTTCATAGTAGCTGGCTGCGCCACGAGTTCAGCACAATTACACAGACTGTATTCAAGCAGCCAAGACTGAGACTGAAGAGAAAACAGCCTGTGAAGAATTTTCTCATTTGTGAGCGAGAGAGGGATGAAAAGCACATTTTTGCATTTAGTCTTTAAAAACAGATCGTGATGTTCCAAAACTCCACTCTAAATTTATGTGAAAATAAAAAGATAAGTTCTTATTTGAGACTTGAGAGTTATAATGTATTATAACTGAAATATAATGGAGAAAGGATTTTGAAGTAATTGTTAGCTGCCAAACTACTGAAAGTTAATCTTATTCAAAACACTAACTTAAAAAAACAGCTGCTGAAAGCAAGCGAGGCAGCTCTTCTTTTGGTTTTTGTTTATGATTTAATTTAGAGAAGATGCTTTGTCCAGTAAGTCAGAGTTCAAGGGCCTAGCAGAAGAAGAAAAAAAGGAAGAAAAAAGCCACTTTATCCACTGAAGTTAATCCCCAAATTAGCTTCATTTATTTCTGTATCAGTTAGGATTTAAAAAATACTTGATAGGAGTTTATTTATTCTCAGCACAAGGATCTGTGCTTTTATGTGCCTATAAAGCACTGCAAACGCTGACGAAGATTTGGAAATAATTAATGAGAACTCTTTCAGTTACGTTGCTCACTTGCACTGTCTCAGCCGTTGCTCAATACACGTTTGAAGGTGATGAACAGGAATTCCGGACTGTTATCTCCACTAGCATTGCTAGTATTATCTCTCCAAAGCCTCAAACCCACGGCAGAGCTCGGGCCATGCCTCAGCAGCTCCAGCCATGCATTCCCCACCTGGGTCAGCGGAGTGAGCAGCTGCGAGTCCTGGCCAGAAGTGTTTTGGCCTAAGCCCATCCTAGTGTTTCACAAAAGATTAAACTAGGTACTTGCCACTGGCTTGAACGAGTTGTGTCTTCATACCTGCTTTATCAAAAAAGGATGTTAAGGCCCGAAATGTTCAAACAGGAGAACCCCACATCCATGCTAGGCGCTGCTTCTGTTTGGAGCTAATCGGGCATGCCGCAGTTCTCTCAAGCAGAATGACTGCTGGGTAGGAAGATGTTACCGTAATTATTTTCCTGGAAGGTGTGTAGTGGGTGACTTGAAGGTTTGGGGTCTGTTTTTTTAAAATGGTCTCGTTAGTTACAGCCCACCGCCTCTGTTGTTGAAGCCGGACTGCATTGTTTATGGCACGCCGATTCAAATGATTCCGTCTGTTGAGTTACTCCTTCTGCAGAAGTGATTAAGTAATCTTTAATTGCTTTGAGCGTGTTTGTTATGTACTGATAACTCGCTAGTACTGCCTTTCAGCCGTTAGAAATGTAACTATCAATTTTTATTACGGAAGAGATTATTTGGAGAATGTGCTGAAACATCATACTGGTATGAGCTGGGAGTAAAAAAAAAAAGTCAGTCAAAGTTATATCTCAAGCACCCAGAATAGCAATGAGAGTAATATTAAGATAAAGGAAAGGAGACACCAGAGAATCCTTTAAAATTACATAAATAACATTTAAAGAACTTTTTTTTTTTACAATTCTGAAGTCACTTACTTTATTATTGCTCTAATTTTCTCTGTGCAGTGCCTACCACAGCAGTGACAATAACTTCTTCAGCAGAGCTGTACAAAACCACAGTGTCAACCACGAGCACTACATCACAGAAGGGTCCCATAAGCACAACGTTAGCTGGAGGAACCAAGGAAGGAAGCAGAGGACCCAAACCACCGCCACCCGTTTCCACAACCAAAATTCCTCCTGTGACAAGTTTTTTCCCTTTGCCAGAGAGATTCTGTGAACCGACTGAGGCCAGGGGGATTAGCTGGCCTCAGACACAAAGGGGAATGATGGTTGAACGCCCTTGCCCCAAAGGAACACGAGGTATTGCCTTTAAAAATACATCTTGATTTCAAGCAGACATTTCAAAAGCAATGTGCCGCTCTCTCATGGTGTATTTGTTTCTAATCTCACGCTGTCTGTCACGTGGTGTTTTGTTACTTGGAGAATGCAGTATCTACAGGCACTGGTCGAGTTTTAGTCTGCAAATGACATTTGAGTGTAGCCGCAGAATTACTTTGCGCGTGCGCTTTTGAGAATCCAGGTCAAATTTTAGGGCTTTGCTTGAGGACTGTTGTGAAATATGCTTACAGCTGCCTTTCTCATTATGAGCTCCCCTCTGGATGAGCTCCAGGAAAAATCAAGGGCTTTTTGTTTGTTTGCAGAAAACGTCTGGTACTTTTCACCGACTTTTTTATTGCTGTTTGTAATCTACATTATTTCCTTACGTTTTTGTCAATTATTGTCAACTACTGCCATTAGCGGCATTCAGAATTTAGCATTGCTTAGGAGCGCAGTGTAGCCGATTTCCTGAATGCATCCAGAAAAAAGGTTTCCATGTCACTGTAGTTTTCTACATCTGTTGTAGGAACTGCCTCGTATCTCTGCGTGGTCTTAACGGGAACGTGGAACCCCAAAGGCCCTGATCTTAGCAACTGCACCTCACACTGGGTAAATCAGCTGGCTCAGAAGGTTGGTTGAAACCTTTTAATCTGGTGTACACGGGTGATTAAGGATTTTAACTCCGAGCATTAATAATTCAGTTTATTGAAGCCGTCTTTGTTACTCTGTGTTCATTTAAAGTAGAGGGAGTTATGTGTACTTTGTGTGCAAAGCATTGGCCAACAGTTAGGTTCCTATGTGTGTTTTGGTACGCTCTCCCTCCAAGTTCTTGTGTTGAATCTGTGATTATGTGTTTTCATTGCTATTTAAGCAAAGTAGCTTTGCTGGTGTTCAAAAAACAAAAGCTATGTTTGCTTAATAAATCAAATATTCTAAATCATGCGGCAAAACCTGCGGTATACAGCAAGGTTTTTTGGTTCAGGAAAAATTATACTGTAATAAATAGATTTTTGTCTGAGTGCATTAATAACGGTATGATTAGAGCGCAGAGCCGCTTTCTGTGTTTTCCCTCCCTACTGAGATTTACTAAGTTTATGAAAACTGGATAATTTGTTGTCAGTACTAGGCTACTTGACTTTCAAATGCCTCAAGCACTAGTATGAACAAATAGATTTCTTACTGTCTGATAATGGCAGTAAAATAAAAGTGAGGATGAATAGAAGATCTAGCCCAAAAGTCCCAGCCTGATTTCTGGTTTTGATGGCTGTTAAGAACTGCTTTTGTGTGTCACGGATCTAAGAAACTTTAATCTTCTGAGATAAAGAGAACGTTATTGGTCTCCATTAGTTGCAGATTTCAATGTATGTGCAAATGGTTATTTCACCACAACAAAGGTACGCAGGGAATTGGAATTAGGAGCCGCAAGCAGAACAAGGGACCCTGCTGAGATAATATAAATTGTCATTTCAGATCAGAAGTGGAGAAAATGCTGCTAGTCTGGCCAATGAACTGGCTAAACACACCAAAGGACCGGTCTTCGCTGGCGATGTTAGTTCATCAGTGAGGCTGATGGAGCAGCTCGTGGACATTTTGGATGCTCAGCTGCAGGAATTGCGGCCCAGTGAAAAAGACTCTGCTGGAAGGAGTTATAACAAGGTACACACCTCCCGTCATCTCCTCCTGCTGGGATAACCATTGCCCTTGGTTTTTTTGGTTTTTTTCCTTTCAGAAATATTAATCTATACTTTGTTCCTGCGTGCTTATAGTTCTGGAATAAACTTGTAAGAGAAAACAGCAGTAAATACACAGCGGAAAGTTGCAATTACCTTCTTTAGGGAATAAGATATAATTCACAATAGCTGACTGGTCCTAAAATACATAGCTGTGTTCCTTATTAAAATCTGGAATGCGTTATAACTGGTGTGAGGGAAATGGGCATTAGCTCTCAGAAATTCTGTAACAAATCAGCATGTTTATTCAGTGATCCTTTTAACCCTGAACATGTAATAAAATCAGTGGGATTCTGCATAGGTGCAGGGTTTTATTTTAGTCTGACTTCCTGCAGAATAATAGCACTTTCTTAGCCTTTCAAAGACGCCAACATCACTTACAATTGATCTTTATAAAAATGCCTTAATACGCATATCTAAAACACGAATAAGTGTTTTCTCCAGAATGATGTTCAGAGAAACATTTCAGAGAAAACATGTGTCTTTGTGGTTTAAATACAAATCACAAGTGTTATTACCATTCCTCTTTTTCTCAGAGGAAATGCTGTATTTCTCGACCTCTTCCTTGCGTCAGCTTAGTCAACAAGCTCCAAATGAAATATTTTTTCAGCCTCCTTTAGAGAGAGCGAGCTCCATGCACTCCTCTGTTATTTTGACAATTGTTTTATTTGCAATCCCTAGCTACCCTTAAAAGAGTTTTCCCAGAGACAGATGAAGTGCCCACACAGGGATTTTCTCCTTTGACCTTTTCACACAAATCCCACCGTTTGGGCAAAGAGATCTGGGAACCTGTATAAAGGTTGGGGAAAAACGTTTCCTGTGTGATGGTTTTTTTTATAGTCATCGCTGGACAGAAACTAGATTAATGTCCAGGCTATAGTTCAAATTTGGGATTTGAAACACCAGACTAATTTTTTGATATTTCTGAAGCTTTCCAGAATGTGTCTAACTTCTGATTTTCTTTTTTCTTACTAAAAAGCTCCAAAAACGAGAGAAGACATGCAGGGCTTACCTTAAGGTATCTCTCCTGTGCTGTCACCCTGCTTTCTCCCTGCTTCAGCAACCTGCCACGCTTTATCATCTTGCTGCATGATCCTATGTATTTCAGTCTTTGATAAATGTGTATTGTGCCCCATATCAGCTGTACAAATGTTGGCTTTGCACAGGTATAATACTCAGAAAAAAAAAATTAAAGATCAAAGTTTATACCTCTTTTAACCTCAACTTGTTCAAAACTAAAAGAGCAGAAATGGTTATTATCTGAATTGGAAGTAATATCTCTCTCATAATATAACTTTGGGTAGAGGAAAAAGCTGGCAACTTCACAGAAATTACTTCAGCTTGGTAGTATTTTATATCAAAGACTGTTTAGAGTTAATTTGCTTGCATGAAAAATGTACATTATATAGCCTGCTTTGTTCTTTGTGTATTCTTATACCTAGTAAAATCACTCTTTCTTACAGTTTTAAGAGTTGTTACAAAGGCCAGATTCAGTGACTTCAGGATAAAATGTAAAGAGAAACGTTTTTCTAACGTAAAAACGTAAAATGTGTGCCACATGTCCCATTAACCAGGCTATATGGAAGGCATGTAACACATTGCTACCCAATTTTCAGTTTCTTTCATCTGCTGTAGAACGGTTGTCCGTAGTGGCCAGCTCCTGCTCTGCAAATACAATGCCAGTAATGCCGCCTCGCGCCTGTGAAGAAGAAAAAAAAGTCCTAGAACAGATCGTGTCTGGCTCTGAAAAATTTTATTGCACATTTTTTCAAAGTTTCTTTTAAAATACTGATTTTCGCTTGTACCCTCTGAGATGAAATGTAAGAAAGATTTTTGAAAAGAACTTCGAAATACTTTGCAACATAATAAAATAATTCAGACTGAAGAGAGGTTTCTCTGTACAGGGCGCTTCTGTCTTTTGTCCTGCAGCCCAGGAAGTGGATGGGAGATGTCCAGTTATGCAAAAATTTGACAAAAAGAGACAAAGATCTGGAGAGATATTCGCTTCTCAAATAATAATAATAATTGTAATAGGTTTTTATTAGAAAATATTTTTTAATAGTAAAGAGAAATCCAGCAAATGTGGTTTGAGTAGACTTAAGTTTTCATGCTTCATCTACAATAGCAAACATGGACGTGAGAAGAGCAGTAATGGGGTTGCTCCAACAGCCGCGTCACAGGGGCCGTGTGGTCTTCCCACCGCCCGCTCACCTCTGGCTGAGAGGAGAGAACACCTCAGAGATATTACTGGGCAGGTGATCATTTTCCACAGGAAAAATGCAGAGTTAGATTATCCCGTAATAAATAAAAAGCGTTTCATATTAACGAATGCATACCGTCAGCGCTATATGGAGATACACAAGAAACCGTAGCACAACCTTAATTTCCGACCGGTGCCATTTTCTGTAGGTCTCAGGTGGGCTTCTCTGCTTAGATAAGACTAATAAACCTCTTGAAATTACAAATCAAAAGCTGACTTACACTATGCAAATGAAGCAAGTTCCCACTTTGTGACAGAGGATTCATTTGTACCTCAGATTAGAGGCTCCAATCTGTATTTCTTGGTGACTAATGAATCTGGCCTCTGCAGACCAATTTCTGTTCCACTCTAGTTAATGGCTGCAGCAGTATCAGTGTGAGCATTTTGACTATTCTGTCTCCCATTAGAGAAAGAAAAAAGGCTTTAATGCCACTTCGAAGTATCTTCCACCTGCCAGGAAGGTCGTGGTGGCTCACAATGCAGACAGAAAGAGGATATTAAAATGGATTAGGCTAATTAATCTTGCTCTGACAATAGCCTTGACCAACTTTTCCTATTCGTTTATTTGCACGACATAGTATTCCAGACCGACATCTTTCTGTTTGTACAGTGTGTTCTGTTTCCATTCCCAATGCTTTTAAATTGATCAAACAAATTATATATATGCTTAATGACACATTAGGACTAGGTAAATGGGACAGAGTAAACAGGGTGTTTCAGCAATGCATGGCGTACTCAATGCACAGCATACTCGATGCACAGCTACATTATGCATTAATGTAAGAGCCTGCCTTCAATTGATTAACTGATTACTCTGATTGATTGGATTATTTTGTAAAAATAATGTAATCATGTTGCTGAATTCTTCTTCTTCCTTATTTACTGTTACTTTATATGCAGCTTAATGAACCTTAAAGCATGATGATAGAGTTGTTACAAGAAAGACTTTTTAAAATGGCAGCTTTATTCAGTTTTACAGTTTTGCCTTCACTGATAACAGGGACAGTCAGTGGACATCTTGTTTGCTCTATTGATTTCCTTTTTTAACTGACCTTTGTGCAGGAATGGGAGTTAGTAATCTTTTTAAGTAGCTATGAACAGGTACAGGAACAGGAGGGGGAGTGAGAGTGGCCCAGGCTAATTTATATCCACTGAGTCAGCTTCATTTCATGCCTCCTGTAATAAAGAAGGCAGTTTGTCATAGACAAGTAGTTTATAGTGCTATGGCTGCATGAGTTGGGCTAAGTTTCCAGAAGAGTAGTATTGTCATTTTAGCCTAAACTGCAGAATGCCAATTTTGGCGTTAGTATTTTTAAATAGAAGTTATGCATTTTGACATTAACTTTAAGATGAAAGCTTCAGGCAAAACTTCTGGCATTTATTTTTACATTTTTCAGCACATTAATAAGACCGTCTGTATCTGACGTGAGACGAGTCAAATCTGCATGTTTACCACTCAAAGACCACACGATGCTAGTGGCTAACTGCACTTCTATTAATGCTAATCCAACGAGAGGGTGGAAAATATTTTTATGTTGAAAATAGTTTTCTAGTGCCATTAAATCACAGTAAATGATTCTGACAGTTAAGTATTATAATTGTCACCAGATAACGTTGGAAATTTTCCCCAGCTGCCTAGGGCAATCAGACCTAATGATAGTTTTCTAATGAACGCAGGCAATTGTGGATACAGTGGACAACCTGCTCAGGCCTGAAGCTCTGGAGTCCTGGAAGGACATGAATTCTTCAGAACAAGCCCATGCAGCCACAATGCTACTTGATACATTAGAAGAAGGGGCTTTTGTCTTGGCTGATAATCTCCTAGAACCAACTAGAGTCTCAATGCCCACAGAAAATATCGGTAAGTAAATTTCTTTTCAAGCATGATTTGAAGTGCTGCGCATTGCTTTATGCAAAATCAGGAAAAAATATTCCAGATAGCAACATCCTCTTTGAAAGCTGAGCTGTGCAACGTTGGGTGGAAAGGTAAATGCTCCTAAGCGGGGGGCACGCGCTTTTCTTGTTTAGTTCTTCAAAATTAGCATTCTTCTTTAGTGACATTAATACAGTGTAAAATGGAAAGTAGTTGCTGTTGCAAAGTTGATTTACCACTGAAAAATCATTAGCAGAACGTATGGATATGAAGGGTGCTTAAATGGCAGAGTATGGATTTTTTGAGGTAACTGCTTTCTGTAGAGCTGCAGAAATGCTTTCCTGTTATATATAAACTGTTCCTAATGAATTTAAATTACTTTTTTGCAATGTACTCTGCCAGTTAAATATTTTAGGCACTCAGAACATAGGCCAAATGTTTATATTAGACATGACTGCCTTCAGGTAAAAATGTGTTCAGTGAACTACATCTCCCATAATGCAGAATAGCTATGCTCCAGAGACTGCAAAATAGCTGAAGATAGTTGAAGCATAATTTGGAATTTAAGTGGTGACAGAGAAATGAAGGGGTTTGGTATTAGAGATGTGCAAATATTGGTACGCGGGTTGTGTTAAAGCAAAACTCACTGCTATGCATAAAATTAAAATTCCTTCATCTTATTACAGAGATTAATGTAGTCGCAGTGAGGTACAAGGAAGCTGAAAGTCTGCTAATTTGAGGGGTACCGAGATGGAGACTTGGAATAGACTGCAGAAATGAGACTTTTCACGTTTCAATGTCTGCATATTTGTAACTGAAGAAGATGATTCTGCCTACTTTTTAATTTGAGTAGGACGATACTGGGAAAGGATGGGGAAAGGTGTTACAGTCCGTTATCAATGTAACTGCACCAGTTGTTTCTGAAGGAACGTGGGTAGAATCACAGGAAATCTCTCTCAGGACGTAGATGAGTAGTTCCATGGAGCTCAGTAGACCGTCTGAACATCAATTCTTGTCATAAGCTGTCTTCAAGTCATAGTTAGTAACACATTACTGATGCCATGCAAGACTGAACTCCCAGTGCACATACATATGTATGGGATAGAGAAAGAGAAATCATTCCCTAAGTTCATACCTTTTGTTGGTCTATAGTTTAGACCAGTTTGATATAATGCAGATATTTGTCAACAAATTGATCACTCTGACCTATATGATTTTACATATCCAAGGGAATCCAGCCTTGGAAGGTAATCCCATGGAAGCTTCCCAATATACATTGGGAAGCTATATACAATATACAGTACAAAATTAAAACTTAAGTAAGGGTGAGTAGTATATAAGTTTTCAACGTAAAATATTTTTTTAGCAGAGCCAATAAAATGGTTTCCTATGAACCTTTATACAGAATTAGATTTAGGAAAAAAATTAGAAATTTTTTTTCAGATACGAATACTGATTTAGCTAAATGCATGGCATAAGTCTACTTCGGTATTCATTTGATGACTGTTTTAAAAACTCTTTATATCTAAATCGATACTTAAAGTTCTAAATTTGTTAGCAGAGGATACTGCATAGATGTTAGCAGCTTCAAAATTAACATTTCTCTGCAACATGGGCGTGTGGTATTTTTAAGTGGATGTTTTGGCGGCACAAATTAAAACAAGGTTTGATGTCATGTTATCACTATTAAAGTGCTGTCATTTTAGTCATGTGCACTAGATCTAGTTAAAGATACTAACTGTGTGTGCTTGAAACATGCAGTACAGCTCTGTCTTACGGTGGCAAATGAGGACAGCAGTGTGAGAAAACTAAATAAAGAGTGGGGGGAAATATTGTCATCTGGCATTTTGCAGTCTGGCCAAGAGACTTTCTCTGCATCCTCCTTTTTTACCACTTTTTTTTTCCCTCTGGTCTGCTTAGTTTTGGATGTTGCAGTGCTCATTACTGAGGGCCAGGTGCAGGACTTGAAATTTCCTCAGGGCAGTAAAGGAGGCAACTCGATTCAGCTCTCTGCAAGCACCGTGAAACAGAACAGCAGGAACGGTGAGTCTTGGGCACGGAGCACTGAAACTCCATTAACTTTTATAAAACCTACATTACCTCCCTTAGTTAAAATATCAAAACAAAACACAACAAAACTGCTCTGTGGCTTTTTCTCAAAGATTGTGGGTACCTGGGCGTTTTTCTTCAAATCCGTAGCCTGAAAATGCCTCTCTGTTTACTGATGCTTTACTGTCAGTTCATTAGAGTACAGGTTATTGTCTTTCTGTAGACCTCTGTGGCACAATGATGGGATTTTTTTCTTTTGTAGGATTAGCAAAACTGGTTTTCATCATTTACAAAAGTTTGGGGCGTTTTCTCAGTACTGAAAATGCAACCATAAAGCTAGGCAGCGACTTTGCTGGGCGGAATAGCACGATCGCAGTCAACTCCCACGTCATTGCAGCCTCTATCAACAAGGAGTCTAGCCGGGTGTACCTGACTGATCCTGTGCATTTTACACTGGAACACATTGATGTGAGTTATGCTAATGAATTAATGGGAAGGTCATAAAATCAGCAAGAGAGAAAAGCAATGCAGAAAAATCACCCTTTTTCCATTTGAATTTTAAATGTTGGACTAGGTCAGAGACACAAGCTTAGTTAAGTCTATGAACATAAAATTAAATGAGCCTGGTTCAGTGATTATTAGAACTTAAGTGTATTCTTAATGAAAGCTAATTCAGTAATCAACATGAAAGTGTAAATGACTAATTTGTTTCTAACTGAAAATTAACTCTTAGCTTAGTAGCAGGGTAGAAAATAACTGTTAAGATTCTTGATGGTCTGATGTAGCAAGTTTGAATGACACTTTAATTTTTTACGTTAATTTTGGACCAAGTTCTGGAAGCCTATACAAATTGTTTAAATGCATTTATTCAGTGAAGCAAAAAGGTTTGTTTTACTTTAAATTTGTGTATATTTTTTCATGGTAATTTATTTGATGAGTTTTTTGCTCCTTAGTTTGGTCCTTTCTGTTTTCATGTCTCACATGAGGAAGTAAATAATCACTGCTGTGATAGAGAAAATATGGTTGGATT
>VYZW01047334.1:139875-175936 GCA_013401315.1 Balaeniceps rex
ATACAAGAGCAGTTTTAGAGCTGCGTTTGCCAGGTAACAAAAGCTCCGGGGAGTTCAAGAAGGGTCAGAACATGTGCAGTTCAGGTAGGTTACTTCAGAGTGGTGTTTCTGTTCTTCTGTCTTATCATATCCATGTCAGCACTGCAGGCTGTGTGGAATGAATTTTAAGCTGCTAAGCTCAGGCGGACGTGATTCAATTGAGCAGGTTGATGGCTATAAAACAAACAGTGCACTCCTGTAATCTGTGGTCAGAAAAGCCTGAGTATTTTGACTTCTATGTGAATCCATATTCATTCGTATCCAAAGAATGGATGATGTTGGTTTGACTTTAATTCAGCCAAAACCACTGGAGTTTGCTTCTCGCAGATTCAGCCAATATATTAGGCTACCGAAGGCTGTTTAAGCAAAAATTCCTAGGATGGCCTGTTTCATTAACATAAGAAAGATAGTTTCTTTTTTCACTCAGGTTGAGGCTTTACTTGCCAAAGTCAGTGGATGTATACATACAGATGCACACATGATCAAGCTCTGCATATGAAAATGGACTGTATTTGTAAGCTTATGTATAGAAATACTACACACATATCTTTCTATAGTAGACACTTGATAAATGGTATTTATCTATTGCTCACAGGGGGAAATTTATAATTATTGCAAAATCTAGCTTTATTTGGCTACCAATTCATTGTGCCTGCAACCAATTCCAGTCCATTAGTCTTCTGTGCAGTTTATTACATCCACTTTTTTTAAAAAGTTAATTTGAGTTGAAGACACTCTCTCTCTCAAAATTACATAGGTTTCAGGTGCCAGAAAGCCAAAATTCGTACTTACACCATTTTTCACATCCAGTACCTTCTGATTTCCAAACCAGAAATTGCCCTCTGTGTGTTGGCTATGAAAGAAGCATGATCTTCCAGGGTGCTGCATTTGATTATTACCATAAAAATTCTTCAAATTTTATATTTTAAAATAGTTACTTTTTATTTTTTAATGTATATCTAATTGTCTTTCTTTTGCTCCGTTCTATCCAATTGCACCTGTCATATTAAGAGATAAGTAGGAACTTGTATTTTAAAAGGTGCTCTAATTATTTTTTTTCACTTTTACATACATTTCGAAAATCAGAGTATAGATTAAGTTAGTTCTCTGTGTAATCCAATATCTTGTCTCTTACAGCGGATAATATATTTCAGAAATTACAGCAAAAACCTACTATAAACATTAATGAAATACTATCAGTCCAAGTTTTTGCCTATTCTTATCAGCTAATGTTTTAAGAGATCTCACATTACAGCTCCACCTACTGTAACTGTGTGTTTTGTCACTCTTGGTATCACAGCAGAATCTTCAAATCCAAATCTGATGCCTGACCAGACTTTTAAATTCTTCCTTTTAGCCTTCAAAAGAATGTTGGTCTGATTTTCAGAAGTGCAGGATGAAAGAGATTTGACTGACTTTATCAAGGGTATAATTTCACGACTGTTTGAGATGCGTACACTGAGGCTGTGTGTGTGTTTACACAATGTATTTATATTTTTTATTATCATTGAAGGAGAGCTGTACTGTTCAGGTGCAGATTTTGGTTCATCTGGGGTGGATGCAGCCCTGTTGTCAGGATGAGGCCCAGCCACTCACTAGCCCTTTATGTTATATGAAGTGATGAGAAAGTCGTCATTGTCAGAGGCCCATTTTTTCCCTTACAGTTTGCTTTCAAAAGCCCATCTTGCCATTCACATGGGCCTTCAGGTGACCCCAGAGTACTGCGTGTTTGTGGTGAACATTCTTCTTAAAGAAAGGTGTCCTACTCAGACCATCTGTCAAGCTTGGAAAACATCTACAGATTCATTTGCTTAGATCAGTAACAGTTCAGTCCTCACAGTCATGAAACAATTCAGATTGGAAGGGACTTCAGGAGATCTGTGGTCCAACCTCCTGCTCAAAACAGGCTTGCCTCTGAGCTCAGACCAGTTTGCTCAGGGCTGAAAAAGCTTTCCTTATACCAAGTTGGTACAAATGAATGCAAAAACACGAAGTGTGTTTCCTTCTTCCCCCACGTATTTCTCACCAAGAAAAGTAATTCAGCCATTCCTTCTAAAAGCAGTTATTCTCCAACAAGTTCCCTTCCCTCACTGCTTAGTATCTTGTGTAATAAAATGGCAGGATGCCCAAAAGTCTTTAACTCATGACTTCCTCCAAAACAGTCAACTTCTAGATGAAGAGCAGTAAGGGAGCCAAAAGCGAATCTGTGGAAAGGTTTGGTTACAGTATTTGTCAGTGGGCAAAATAGGCTTTTGGTAATGATACAATGTGTAACAGAGATGCCAGCATGTTTGAACAAGTGGCAAACCATGGTCTTTTGACTGCTGAAACTGAAAACTATGCAATATTTCACAGTGATGGAGCAACAAGTATCATATGCTCTGTTGTCATAGTTACTTTGTCTTCAAAGTACAATATTTTGCTTTTTTTGCCTTTTTTTTCTTGGAAAGACTTTTTCAGCTGCTGTGATACAGCGTTATTATTTCTGTGGGCTGCTTTTGGGGTTGTGTACCTAAATTAGAATTAAAGTGTCTATTAAGAAACTGCTATGTACAGTTATTCCCTAGTCCAGCAAGGCCATGTAAACAGGCAGAGCTGAGTATCTACATAAAACCTGCTTAATACACTGGAGTTTGCCTCAGGCTCTGGGGTAGGGCCATGGCTACTTGCATGTCACTGAAGGAACCTCAGTATGTAAATACAAGCTTTTATTTTTCATGTCAAACCAGCACTTCAGTCATACAAAGAATCAGAGGATAAAAACCTCTTGTTTCATAAGGCAGCCATTTATGCGCTGAGCCATGTCTATGAGTTTTTGATCCAAGAACGATGTTGCTAGTACAATACAGGATACTCCAGGGTAGCTACTTAGGCAAGGATTAGCTTCCAGCTGTGCTGTGAATACTATTCTGAACTGGATTGTGCACTCCCGGTTGCATAGGTTGCAGCCAAAGTTGATTTACATGTTAGGATTGGCACAAGGCATGTCTCTTAGCTCTTAATCTGTTTGTTTTCACAAAAAGTTACATCAAAGTACATTTTTTTTTAAGCAGGCTGGAGAAGTTCATGTTATGTCAGCTACCAAAATGTGCAACAAACTTTTTCAAATACAGAAGAAGAAAGTCTGCCTGCAAAGGCATGGAGCTGAGGGTCAAGTCACACGCAGAGCCCCCGTCCTCTGTCTGGTGCAAAGGCCAGGGAGAGAAGGAACTTGTTTTCTCACCCAGGGAACATATGCAGTACAGTGGAAACCTAGATACGAGGAACAAAACGATCACAATGTGTGGTGGTTTAACCCCAGCTGGCAGCTAAGCCCCACACAGCCCCTCGCTCACTCCCCCCGGTGGGATGGGGGAGAGAATCAGAAGAGTAAAAGGGAGAAAACTCGTGGGTTGAGATAAAAACAGTTTAATAAGTAAAGCAAAAGGTTCTCACGCAAGCAAAGCAAAACAAGGAATTCATTCCTTACTTCCCATGGGCAGGCAGGTGTTCAGCCATCTCCAGGGAAGCAGGGCTCCATCACGTGTGATGGTTACTTGGGAAGACAAACACCATCACGCCAAACGTCCCCACCCTGTTCCTTCTTCCTCCAGCTTTATATATGTTGAGCACGATGTCATATGGTTGGAATATCCCTTTGGTCAGTTGGGGTCAGCTGTCCTGGCTGTGTCCCTTCCCAGCTTCTTGTGCCGCCCAGCCTGCTCGCTGGTGGGGTGGGGTGAGAAGCAGAAAAGGCCTTGACTCTGTGTAAGCACTGCTTAGCAGTAACTAAAATATCCCTGTGTTATCAACACTGTTTCCAGCACAAATCCAAACCATAGCCCCACACTAGCTGCTATGGAAAAAATTAACTCTATCCCAGTCAAAACCAGTACACAACAATATAATTGTTTCTCAACTGGTTAGTCCATTACCTTTAAGAATCATAAAAGGTAAGCAGCAGGGTCATGAGATATTGACACTTTTATTACATTTTGCAGCAATGAAAATCATGCTTAAGCTACACCATGTACATACCTCCACTTAAAGGTCAAGTATTTCCTGTCAGTTCTTGAAACACAGAAATAAATTATAAAAGCTTATTTTTGTTATTTATATCACATACGCTTTTTGTATTAATCTCAAGATACAACTGTAAAAATGTTTTACTTTGTATCAGGACTGATGAGGTCAAAAGCTGCCGAACGCTGTTCTGGTGTTGAGAACTGCATTATAGTTCGTACTGTCCATCCTGATTTTGAGACAGCAGCAACAGTGATAACTTGGCCTTAGCAGTAGGAATTATCTCTATAATACGTCTCTATTAACAGACTCTGATCAGAGCCTTCAAAATACTCCTCTTTTCTAGATTGTTAAGACCTGCTCTTTATTAGGATTTGAGTGACATTTCTGAGCATTGTGGCACAGCTGTAGGAACACATCTGGTATGAACTGGTATGCCCCGTGTTACAAAAATTGTGAGGATTTTGATGCTGTCTCAAACCAAAGGCTCCCCAAAATGAGAGACTGGGCTTGGTCATTCTCCATCAGTAACCAGCTGCAGATATATATTGAAGATTTTAAGAATGGGGTTATAATCTATCTAGTATATGTCTTATAAAGATGTTCAAGCATATTCTCCCATCTTCTCTTAGCTATCAGTTCCGCCCTTTCTTGTGGACCATTGTACTAGTAGATAAGGATGTGTATCTTCTCCCTGAAAGGACATAGCTCTTACTGTTTTCAAACGTAAGATTTTATTTGAATTTTCTGCATGATGTAGGACAGCACATACTAATTACTCAAATTAACTGTATACCGCTTTTCAACCCATATTCTACAGGGGATCCTTGTATTTGGCTTACCTATCCTCTTCACATGCTTTGAAATCAATAGGAGAAAGGCACCTAGTATCTTTGATATCTGTGATACTCTTTCACAATAGGAAAACTATAAAAAATTACCTTCAGTATCTTCCCCAGTGTTATCTATACAAATGACACAATAAGAATAAGACAGCATAGTCCTTTCCTTCAAGTGGCATGCAGTCTTGCTTCGACAGAATCCAGGCTACAAAGGGAAAGAGGGCAGTAGGAGGGTGCACCACCAGCACATGGCTATGGCACTGCTAAGTTTGATGCATTTGCTACATCTTTGTGTTTCTTTTTCTCTTTCTTTTTCTTCAGTTACATTTAAGCTGTTTTCAAGACCCCAGTGTAAGAACAAAAAAAAGAAAGGGAGAAACCAGCAAAGGCGAAAAACATTCCAGGAGCAGGATGCGGCGATAAAAAGACAACTAGTGTAGTGCAGTAAAGGGGTAACCATAGACCTCAGAGGAAGTCAATGAGATGGGGAACAGGGCCAGAGGTCACAGGCGAAGGTGAACAGGGGCCGAGCACAACATGCTGGAAGACAGAGCTAGACTGACAACGACAAGTGTTGGACATGAGCTAAATATGGTGGTTCATGATGATGAGGTGAATTTGGAAAATTAAGTGAAACGAGGACTTCTAACTTTTTTTTCCCCTCACCTGTATTTGCGATCACCTTTTACAGGCTGGCTGATACAGTTACTCAGTTTCACTACATATTTGAAAATAACTACGGGGTTTTTGTTTAGTCTATAACATCATCATTGTTCAACCTATTACTTGAAGTAGTTTAATTTCATTCTTATCTGTTTTGACAGCTGAATCTTATCTTCCTGGTGATCACATTGTGCAAAATGGTGAAGCACTCAAACACTTTGAAACCAGACTCTAGCAGGTTGGAAAACATTAAGTAAGTGCTTTGTGTTCAAGTATGAGAACTATGATTATTTTCTGATTGCTGAACTGATTGAAAGCTACTCTCCATTAGGAGCACATGCCATTGTCTCCCAGCAACTGCAGATGTCAATTAGAAGCAAACAGAGCCAATCCTGCTTTCGTCACATTGTTGCTGTAATGTCACAAGCGCCGGTCAAAATTAGATAATTTCAGCCTGGAACTAGTGCCAAGAAACTGTTTCACGGAAATGCCACAGCACTGTAGTAATTTCATTTGTATTTAAAATGCAGTTCAAAAATGATGTTCCTGTTTGCATGGCTGATATGATTATATTAAGTTTGTTTTGTTAAACGACTTTTTGATTTAGGGATTCTGAGCAGTTTCTACTCGTAATCCTGTTCTCCCAGGAGAATTGACTCTATTATTATTGTTAACTTGAAGATTATCTGCTGTTTTCATGCTAATTCAACAAATGTTTACTTTATCATGGTGCTGTACTGCAGTATCCCTTTTGCAGAGTAATATGTGTTATATAATTAACAAGGCTTTGGCAGCTCTTGCTTCTTTAGATAGTTTTTACTGTATTCTGTATAGCTTTGCGTTGTACTGAAGGTTTTTGTTATCAACACTGAAGGGATGGTGCAACTTTCTAACACTGAGGGTTGGATGTGGAAGGGTCTTACACATTTGCTTTGAATGTTGAAAATGGCGAAGGGAGATGTTCAGTAAGGCTAACGTTGTGAACTAGATGTTCTAAATAGGCCAGTATCAGCTTCATTGCATGTTGCATGATGAGAGAGAGAGCTAATCTTTAGCATCTCTCTCTTTTCTTCCTTTTCCTCTTTCTGTCTTCTCATCCACACCAGTAATTACCGTGTTTGTGATGGCTACTATAATACGGACTTACCTGGGTAAGATAGAACCCTACATTAACAAATTTCTAGCATGATTTTTAACTTTACAAACTCGGTCAATATTGTGGATTTCCCTTAATTTTAATTAACTAGTTTTGAGATACCTGATTTGCTAAAGAATTTTTAACTATAATATGCCTTTATAATTTTAAATTGCTTGCCTCTGCATTTTGAATTTCCTACTTTTGACTAATTTTTATAGACAATTAAAAATGTTTTTATTAATTTCTGTTTCAATTCTGTCTAATAATTTTGTTTCTCTTTTCTGCTTATAATGCTTTCTAGCTATGAAGATAATAAGCCATTTATCAAGTAAGATCATTAGTTAGATGTGGAATTCACTGACTAAATTCCCTTTCCCTTTCATTCTGTGCCGTTCTCTACAATTCCTTTTCCTTAACCTATTCATGATGGAATCTTTTTTAGACTATTCTGTAGAGCAATATCCATATTTTTGTCACATTTCAGCAGGGTTTCTTCATGCGGAAGTTAGATCATCTAGCTTCAGTTTAGCTGAGTTTATCAGAGCATTAAAGATTTGGGCTCTAGGCTTTTAATCTGCTGTTTAACCTTTGTGCATTTGTGTTACATTATTTGGTGTCATATGACAGCACCACTGTTTAAAATCTATGGTGTGATTAGTGGCTAAGCCAGATTTATCAATCTCTTTTGTAAAAGCAGATAAAGCAATGGAGTAGCTGGGGCTTGCGCTATACTTCTGCATTTCAAAATAGTTTTGACATCCTATGCAGTTCTTGAGAAAGAAAAAGGTCATATCTACTCTTGCTGTTTTCACTGGAGACTAAGAGTACCAAATGGAATTGTTCTTTCTTTAATAGATAAAAGGTTAAACCCAAGGAATTTTTACATTTGAATATGAACCTAGTAAAAGTCAACTGCAGGAACTGAAATGTTAATATTGGATTTGGTGACATGCATTCTCATAAGTAATGTTGCTAAAATTCATTTTCTTTTACAGATCCTGGGTCCTGGGTGCATTTGCTCTCCTGTGTCTCCTTGGCCTAACATGGTCATTTGGCCTGCTGTTTATCAATGAGGGGACTGTTGTGATGACGTATCTCTTCACAGTATTTAACGCTTTCCAAGGAATGTTTATTTTCATCTTTCATTGTGCCCTTCAAAAGAAAGTAAGTTACTGAAAACACAGATGCGTGTTCCCTAACTCCTTAAAAATACCCCTTACATGTCTTAAAAAACAGAGGAAAAAAATAGCAATGCCAAGAACTGGAGTATTTTGAAGTAGTTTGAGGGGGGGACTAGGATTCAAAAGCAGTTCTTGCTGTGTGTGCTTGTGGGAGTCACGTAACTGCTCTGTGGCCTGGGCAGGTTTAAAGTGGATGCAGCGTTTCCAACCTGGGCTTGAAAAGTTTTGAGGCTTTGGGAAGAAAATTACCGTAGAAAGTGTACTGTTTAACATTGGTAATGTGGTACGTATTAGTCTGGACTTAACAGCCGAAAGTCCTTTATGTGCACATGAAACAAATCCTGCCTCTGCTGCAGCACTGCAAACAAAGGATCATTTGCAATATCAGCCTACCTCAGCCTGGAAACTTTCTCAGATCAAGGCAGAGGACCTCTCCTGAGATCCCATTAAGCTGCCACATAAAGCTACAGGTGACAGGCAGGGATTGTACTATGAGTGCTTGTTCATTACAAAATTAAGTGAGATCTAAAAATTAGTTTTATTATGAACTTTGACACACCTTAGAAAAAAGTAGTCATTAACACTAGACAACTGCTAATGGGGAGAGTTTTCCAAAGATGCCAGCATGACTACTTTTTTTCAAGTGTTTGCCTCCCCCAGCAATCCAACAGTTTCATGCTCTTAACTGGAAAAAGTGGAATCCCCTTCCCACATCTCATGAGTGGGATGTGCTGAATTAGTTCTGCTCTCATTCACCCGATGGGCGCAGAGGGGTCCAGAAGGAGCAGATCTGCTGGGGAGGGGGAAAGCTTGCATGGGAGACAGGAGTGAACAGGAGAGAAGGAAGTGAAGGGTGCAGCTGGGTGGGATTCTCTTTGGGTTCCCTGCACCCCTCCTCTTTCCCAGGCTGGGGGTGGAGACTGCTTCCAAGGATGCCTTAGAGGTGCTTTAGTGAAGGACAAAAAAAAGCTCATAGCCTGTGTTAGAAGGCGTAGCAAATGAAAGTAATGAGAGTTGAGAGGAAGGGTGAACATCAAAAAATCCCGCCCAAAAAAACTTTAACATAAAATGCAATAGATCCTGCATTTGGAAATACCCAATTTGCAATATTTAGATTCTAAATATTTTTACCAGTTTTAGGCTGGAGACCTAGCAATTATTAACTCCCATTATAATTAGCTCACCAGAGACATAATTAACTGGTATGTATAAAATGGTTTGAGACCATTGGATAAAGCATTGCTGCGTAAGTACAAAAATCACATCCTTGCGTGTTCGTAACTGTACCAGCTCTAACAGTATCAGCGTCTCTAAATTTGGTGTAGACAATGGCCTTCAGCCATGTTTTAGGAGAAGATCTGGTAGACAGAAAGAATTTTATCCAGCTGAACACCATACTCCTCTCATTTTGAGAGAACAAAAGCACACTTAGGAGATTGAGCCTAAGAAAAGAAGAGAGGGAAGAAAATGCAAACATTCTCAAAATGCAAATAATTTCTAGATTAGGGTTTCATTTAATGTTGCCCTTTCTACCACTTGTACTGGACTTGAAAATCAAAAACAGATTCCTTTTTTATTTCTTTTTACAGCTGTGCATTGTTTTTATATTAAGTGGAGTCAGCAAAAAGCAATATTAAAATACCAGTCAAGTGTGAAAAAGCATAACCTAGAGCAATAAGATTTGTACCTGAAAGAATGTTAAAGCTGCCATTTAAGATTTTTAAGTTTCGATGCCTTTGACTGGATATCATCCTCTCCTCTGTCTGCATAGCTAATGTAGTCTTTTTATTCTGTTATTACTAGTTGGTCACTAAATTGAACAGAGAAATAGAATTGTGAAAGTGAAAACTATTATGTTTCCAGCTCTGACAGGATGATAGTGCTGTTGCTTCCATCAGTTTCCAACAAGCTATAATTTAGAAATAATGACAGTGGAATGCGCGGTACTGACAGATAATGTACATTCACTGCAATATAGGCATTAGGCAAAACCAGCCCTGGAGGGTGGTATTTGGGTAAAAATACAGTTTTGATTGCTATTGTCTCTACTATGTAGTGGTTTGAAGCATTTAATATCCATTAGTGTTCAGGAATGTATTTTCTTAGGTGTTATACTATCTAGTGATGATATATATAGGCTTATGTTTTTCAGACTACAGAGTTAAAGATTATAATTCTATGTCCATGCATTTCTGTTTTCATTTTTTTGTGCGTCTTTTGTGCTGATATAGATAGGGGTTCACTTGAAATGTGTACCATATACTTTTATAAAAAGATGAGTTATTGTTCCTAGCTTGAAGTTAAGGCACTAACTATTCAAATTTTCTTCAACCTTGTGGTTTATAGAAACATCACAGTATGTATTCCATGAGTAAAATTCTTGTAATATTGAAAACAGCACATGGCATATGTAAATCCACATTATTAACTTTTTGCATTTTCCCCTCTCCCCTTTTTACATACCCATAACTTTCTTTCTGTCCTATATATTCATAGGTCAAGCAGAATTTCCAGATTAGCTGAAATCCCACTTTTCCCAGAAACGTAGGAGTCTCATTGGTGTAGAAGTGACACTTAGATTCCCAAGTATCTGGTGGAAGATTTATGAATTTAGACTTAATGCATCTTTAAAAATTTTATCCACTCTGTCCTTTCACTGATGCTGTCATGTTGCCGAGATGTCTATGCACTCTTCTGTTCTCTGAAAGTAGTAGGCAGTGTAGCAGTCACCAAATACGAGGGAATTAACTGCTCTGTAAATTCATAGAATCTTAGAATGCTTTGGGTTGGAAGGGACCTCATCTAGCCCAACCGCCCTGCAGTGAGCAGGGACATCTTTAACCAGATCAGGTTGCTCAGAGCCCCATCCAACCTCACCTTGAATGTTTCCAGGGATGGGGCCTCCACTACCTCTCCGGGCAACCTGTTCCAGTGCTTCACCACCCTCACTGTAAAAAATTTCTTCCTTGTATATAGCCTAAATCTCCCCTCCTTTAGTTTAAAACCATCACCCCTTGTCCTGTCACCACAGGCCTTGCTAAAAAGCCTGTCCCCATCTTTCCTATAGGCCCCCTTTAAGTACTGAAAGGCTGCAATAAGGTCTCCCCACAGCCTTCTCTTCTCCAGGCTGAACAGCCCCGACTCTCTCAGCCTGTCCTCGTAGGAGAGGTGCTCCAGCCCTCAAATTACTCCTGATTGCTTTGATGACAAATGTTAACACACATAAATTACAAAACGAAAGTTTCCAGTAGGTCACTGGAAACAGAAGGTGAAGAAATGCAGGCCAAATAGTGGAACCATTAATTGGTTTTGTTGCTCTGTCAGACAAGAATCTCATGTGTACATAGGTGTATTCAGATGTCTAGGTTCAGCAAAGACAGTAATGAGGATTTTATTTTTCGGTCCTATAAGTGAAAGATGCTTCCTTTCCCAGCCTTTACGGTTCAAAATTTGACCCTGAAACACTGATGGTGCCTCCACCGGCATAGCTGGCGCTCTGCCTGGAGCGGGGCTGGGGCCTTTGTGAGCTTTGTACAATCCCGAAGCGGGTGTGACCGTATCAACTAGCAGCTGTTTGAGTTACAGAGTAATTTTATATCAAAATGGCTTTATAGTCATCGCAGGGCTTGCGCAGTTTCTTGGAAGGGATAACTTAACGGGCCCTACCAAGCAGCGCAAAGGCTAGTTAGCTCAGCCCTTCTTGCGTGCTAAGGTGGGAAGATAGGCTTTCCATGGTTTCTGCACCAAAAGCTCATATAAAAAAGGACTATTTTCAGCCAGCATTCAATTCACGTAAACTTAGCTATATTAATCTACAGTATGGAGGCGAAATAAAAATAATCCCATAAATAACTCAGTAATGATTATTCAGGCACATCTAAATGAAGTGCTTTGGAAATAATTTGTTAAAAAATCCCAGATAGTTGATAATGCTACCGCTAAGTAGGGAAAAATACCTGATTTTTGCTAATGGCCAACAGTTCAATAGACAAGAATTATCTATTTGCTTGAAAAATGTGTGAGTTGTTTCAATGCAAGGTTCATGTCTTTTTGCCAGCACAGATATTTGACACTATTTTTTGTGCTAAGTAATTTTTTTTTCCCCCCATAGGTACGTAAAGAATATGGCAAATGCTTCCGACATTCCTACTGCTGTGGTGGACTACCAACTGAGAGTCCCCACAGTTCAGTGAAGGCATCAACAACAAGAACTAGTGCTCGCTATTCCTCTGGCACTCAGGTAACAAAGATTTTGACAGCATCTTTTAATTAACCTTATTTATAAAAAGCCTACTGAGATGTGTTCCAATCAGAAGCACTAATTGTCTTCTCAGGATTATCATTTAGATGGCAAATACATACTTCTGCATAGTAGAATTGATTCTTTTTAAACATTTCCTTTTACTTTGGTCTAATGCAAACACCTTATTTTTCTTGTAACTAGGGGCTGGTTTATAGGAAGGTTTATACCACCATGTTTCATCTAAATGAAATTTAATAAATTAGACTTTTAATAACAAAAGAAGGAGTTTCACTCCGTGCTAGAAGAATGGCTTACTTTAGGCCAAAATAAACACAAATATTCTACATAATAGCACTTAAGTAGGAAAAAATCTTTTTGTAACTTACTATGCTTCTGTCTCACCGCTTTATGTTAACAGAGTCGTATAAGGAGGATGTGGAATGACACTGTGAGAAAACAATCTGAATCGTCTTTTATCTCAGGTGACATCAACAGCACTTCAACACTTAATCAAGGTCAGTCACTGGGAACATTTCAGTTTTAGAAGCCTTAAATTTTATACAGATTTTATACCATTTAACACAGAAGAATTGAAAAGAATGTTTTGAAAAAAAATTCTGGAACAAATGTTCTCTAAAAGCAGAGTTTTAAAGTCATCCACCAGCACATTTTAAAACCGTGTTCCCTCAACTGGCCCCCTGCTATAGAAGTTGAATTCCTCCATTCATGGGAATGTATTTAAATAAGTTTCATCAATAATTTAACTTAGAAGCAAGATCATAATTTTAAATCTTTCCTAACCTTTATAGGTTAAATCTGAAACAGAAATATGAGTGCAGTAACATTTTAATGCATATTTGACTATGATTTTTAGGTGCAGAAATTTTCCCAGTGAAATCTAATTGATATCATTTCTATGCAAAAGATGTCTGTAAAGCATTTATCTTTTCTATTTCAAAGAGCATCATATCTGTCACATGGAATAGAATCCAGATTTTCAGGCTCAGAGAAGCCAAAACGCCAAATTTCTCAGCTCAAATAGACTTTGAAATCTGTAACCTCATGTCCAGTTAGAAGAGAAGGGTGTTAACCGAGACAGAATGTCCCTTCCTTTCTCGCCTTCCCCCTGTGTTTTTTTAAGGCAGTTTGAGCTAGCAATGGAGGGAAGACTGCTCTGTGCAAGCCAAGTTCAAAGCCTGTTCTTCTACCCACATCCCTAGGAGAAGAACACACAGCCCTGATCTCATTGAGACCAGTTCCTGCTCAACTCAGAACGTTTCAAACAGAAAATTCATCACTGTCAGGGCTGCTGTAAAGCCCTCATCAACCACAACTAGCAAATTTTCCTCCCTTGGTTTTTTTTCAAGATTAGGTAGTAGGGACATGTACTTAACTCAAATTTATTTTGGAAGTAAAAAGTGTGGTATTTTGCAAAAGAAAGGATTTCAGAAAGCATGATTCTATTTTTGCTATTTGGTGTATAGAAAGTGGATAAGGCCTGTGTGTCTCACTGCTCCCCCCATCTGAATCTTGTATTTTCCTCTGGCAAAATCAAAATTAAGTAACTTCTTCTATGTAGAAAATGTATATTTTTCATGCCCAAGGAAGAAGTACATTCCCTTCCAGCATCTTATTAAAATTCTGTAAATATGCCATAGATAAAAGTCTGAGATTTCACCCTAATTTGATGTCTCTGACTCCTGAGGTTTGCTCTAACCATGCTGCACCCTCAGTTAGTTCAGAGTTGAACAGAGGTCTTGGAAGCTTCTCCCTGTTTCGGAGCTCCAGTCTCAAGTCACTGGAGGTGTTCTGCCATGATTAGAAAAATTGATATCATCTTTATTTAATTATAATATTGTCACTATCTCAGTGATACATACGTATAAGGGTAGTTTAGTAATTAATGGCAAGTATCATTTTCCCTTTAAAATAAAAATCAAGCTTTTAAAGGTAGCAGAAAATTTTGGATTGAAAAAAAAATCTCTTAACTATAAATTACAGGTAATAATGCTAACCAAGATTAAACATAGTGCACCAAAAAAAACCCCTCCAAGCAAAATATATTTCAGTTAGTGTTTCTAGTAATAAGTCCATTACAGCTGAAAAAGCTATGATAAAATCTTTTTAGTTGTTCACTGATACAAACTTTCAAATAAGATTAGAATAATCCGGCAATAATTCTCTGAATCTTAGAATTTTCTGCTACCAAGTATCTATGGTAGTACAAAAAGCATTAGTATTTGGAATATATACTATCTTTTCCTTGCCAAATAAAAATACCCATACTATAAAAATACAGCGACTCTTTAGTTGTCCTTGGATCCATAACACGCTGATCCTGATATACTGCTGTGCAATAGAAGAGAAAGTGGGATTTTACCTTAATGAAATGTTTAAAGTAAGTTTTAAAACACAGCGTTTTGTGTGGGGTTTTTTGTCATTATTCCAACCCGTTATTCTTCTAGAATAATATTCTTCTAGTAGCTAGAAGTCAGAGTTTGACTTGTTAATAATTTCTCAAAATATGCTGATTTTTTTTCTAATTATTCTGAGAGTTGTTTAAATGGTGTTGCATTAACATGTAAAATGGGTTTAAAAAAATCTGTTCATGTAGTATTTTGCTTCATCTTATATTGTTTGTAAACTGATTGTTTAAAGAAAAGTTTTCATTTGAGGAATTCTCTTTTAAAACCTGGCAGATAAATCTGCAGCATGAATGTCCCAGGAGAAAATGTGAATGCTCTGATTTCTTAGAGCAAATATTTTGCTTTCCCCTCAGCATGCATACTTTTGCATATACTAAGATATGCTTCTTGCAGTTTGTCATCCACTGTCTGTTTGAAAACAGCAATTCCCTTCCACTATCCGTGTGTTTTTAATAAAGTGAATAACAGCTCTGATCCTGTCATAAGAGATTTTTCAATACCTTTCAATTTGAGAAATTCAGTTCTCTCAATTCTGGACAGAAGTGTTCCATACGATCATTTTTAAAGTTCTAATAGCTTTATGTAGCACCTTGATCTCTACACATTTAATTGCTATTCTTGTGTAACAGTGATTTTGTATACATTAGTAAATGTCACTCTCACCAGATGTTTACTTTGGGGATTTGGACAGCACCTGTGAATTACTGGAATCTAACTGTATTTTCCTACTCCCATTTCAAATACATAGCTCAAATACATTCAGAAATTTTCAGCTGAATTACATTTGACAAGTCCTACATGATTCATGATGAATAAAAAATATTCTTTATTGAAACTGTCAGCCTAAAATTAAAGAACTGACATTTTTTTCTGTTTCTTTTGCTTTAGGAATGACTGGCAATTACCTACTAACAAACCCTCTTCTTCGACCACACGGCACTAACAACCCCTATAACACATTGCTCGCTGAAACAGTTGTATGTAATGCCCCTTCAGCTCCTGTGTTTAACTCACCAGGTGTGCTTATACTTCCTGAATAAAACCGCTTTTCTTGGCTCGCTCCAAATCCCTTCTTTTCCCTAGATAGAAACTCAAGTTGCATACCCTAGCCGTACATTCTGAATTTCTGTCAGTTCGAGAAATACAGTGTTGCCAATGTCAGCTTGTAAAACTGCACTATATTATAGTAATGCCTTTGCCATAACAGTATTTACCAATAATTATCCATGTTTTTAACACAGGTGGCATAAATCTTAATATACTATTACAGGACTGACACCACATGGTCCGAGAGCCCATCTTCAAGATATATATCACTTAGAGGTATCATGTCTATGCAATGTAAGGTTGACTCTAAAGCTTGCTGAGAAAAACCTGCTTATGGAACGGATTAGATACTAAAGCAGCGCAAGGCATCTTGACACCTTTGGATACCCCGGTGTAGAAAATTGTATCCAGCGTCAAATAGATCTAAACTATAGTATAGTGCAGCTTTATGGTAGATCATTTTCCTGTAGGAAAATCTTGAGATGAACAGTTAGAACAGTTTAGTTCTGTAGGAATAAAGGGTGTCATCACTTACCTAACGTTTTGTTGTTGCATTATCTAGTTGCTTTTTTTAACTACGGTGCAATTCATCAGTAAATATTTAGCAGTTACTGTTTGATGAGTCATAAGGTCACTTTAGTATAACTGGAACAGTAAATTTTTGATAAAGAGTTCATAAAACCTTGTTTCCAGTTTTTATTTCAAGTTTCCTTTTTAACTGAACTGTAGTTTCTATTTTCATTCTCTTGTTTTCTTACTTTCCTTATGCTTTCCTCTAGCAACCTACAGAGAGACAAGTATGGGAGTAAAACTTAACTTTGCCTATCAAATGTAAATTTTTTCAGCATGATTTTTAATGGGCACAATTAAAACATAACTAGCGGTCATGAAGTAGACTCAGCGGGCAAGTGGTTCACAATTTGCAAATGAAATGTTTCCACATTCAAAAAAGTACTTGCATACTGCTTTTTGGGAAACAACATGAGGTCTGTAGCAAACCCTATTGGTAACAGAAGTTATGCAATGCTGAAATAATTTGCTGTTTAAAACCAAAGCAGTGTCAAGCAGAAATGCTTAACAATTTACTCATATTTTCACATTCCCACAGTAATCTTGCTACAGGCTATGGAAAGATTTCAAATGAATTACCTGATCATGGGCAAAAAAATTTGCCTCATCAAACCAATTTGAATATATTCTAGCGTGCTTAACGCTGCAGTATATCATAGAAAACTCATTTTGGATTATCAGATATATTTTGGTATCTGTTTAGCAGAAGAAAAGAGAATTAAAATTATAGAATTAAATCATTTTCATGAGGGAAATGAATGCCAGCATGTGGTCCATGTGTTGTCTGCTTTTATAAATGCCGTATGTTCTGCGCAGCTAAATCCATTGCAAGAAAAATCTTGGAACATATATGAAATTGCAAAACTACAAAGTTGTTTAATCAAAGCTTAAAGAGACCTTTCAAACTAACCCTCATCACTGTTTAAATCAGTACACATGGAGAGGAGTTAACAATAACGCAAATACAAAATGATTTGCAAATTACTCAGAATTTATTTGGAAATTATTACTCTATTTTTTAAAGTTGAAGACAAAAATCTTTTCATGAGAAAATGCAATTACTTTTTAATTGAAAACAATATTTTCCAGAGAAGATTGAATTTTCTAGGATAAGCTGCAGCTTTAATTATGAAAAAAACCCAAAATGGGAAAACGTATAATCTTTTCCAAAACAATTTTTTTCTTATACTCCTCCAAGCCTTGCATATAATGCAGCAGCCTCACAGTGGTCAGTCTCATTTCAGTAAAGTCACTCCATTCTTTCTTTACTTCCAGACATATCTGTAGATAAAGTGATTTTCTAGGAATGCTCTAACCATCTGACTTTCCATGATTCAGACTGTTTAATTTCTTTCAAAGTTTTTTTTTTTTTTTTTTTTTTTTTTTTCCTTTGCTTGGGAAGCACTGTGCTGTCATAGTTTACATGTCTTTGTGTCTATAGGAAAACCTTTTCTTTATCGTGTTACCGAAAAAAAAAAAGCCAAAACCAAAAACATGAAGACCTTAATCATCATAAGACTTCATTTTTTCCCCCTTAAACTTCTTTCCATGTTTCCAGCAGACTTACCCAATCTGTCATTCCTCCAGCAGCTATGAGATATCAGCCGTGGCTGATTTCCTCTTCCCATTCCACAACTAATATTTATTCTTTGGTTTAATTTCTGTGACCCATACTTACAGAAATTCCTAACATTTCTGCATTTGACTTCCATGCCCATGGTAACTGTGGGCCTAACTCTTAATTAACTATTCTGGTTCATTCAGCGCTGTCACTGTGACTGATGCAGACTGCAGGCAAACTTTGACCTTTAGAAGCCTGGGGCCGTTGTTGGCAGACAGAATATTAGTGCAAAAGAATTACATTAAGTGGGAAAAGAAAAGCTGTTATTGCTTAGTAATCTAATTTGCTGAACCCTTGCTCTGACTAAGTTGCTGAGAAGCTCAGTAATTCTTCATCATGTTACAATAAATCATTTTACTTTCTTTTATATATCAGCTACTCTTAGGCCAGATAGCCTGAGCAGACAGACATGATGTGAGTTGTCCAAAGTGAGTCATTCCACCTGCTGTCTATCGTGTTGTTGGATGGTGCTTGTGGGCCCTGGTCCCTGTAGTGTGAAAGATGGCTGTCCTTGTTTAACATAAATTCTTTGTATTTATCCATTTTTTTCATTCTTTTCTTTACTTCATCTCAAAAAATAAAAAAAAGGAAAAAATGTTAGAAATGTTGTTAAAGTAGTTGCTTGCCAGTTACGTGGGTTTATGTTGTACATTTACCTTCAGTTATGTCTGTGATCTAATTCCTTTTTAATTTAGTGTCGTTTAGGACAAATTCTGTTAATTTTCTTTTTCTAAATCATGGTGGTGTACTTCAAAACATAGATGTTTCCACATGAATTGCTTTGCATTACATATGCAAGGGCATGGAGTGAACAGTTCCTTGTGGAGAGTCACAGAGTTGACACTAAATTAAGAAATTAAAATGCCACTATTCCCCACAGGAAATACATGTTACTATTTTTAAAATGCATCTTTCCTATAAGGTGTGCAACTGTTTACATTTGAGAATGTTCAATAACCTAACTTTTCTCAAGTCTTATTTCCAAGTACAACTTTGTCCTGAACTACATTAAAGAATTTTGTTAAAAAAAAATAATTAAGTGATGAAAAGCACATCAGGCAATAACCAGAGCTGTCCTTTTCCGTTTCAGGACATTCACTGAACAATGCCAGGGATACAAGTGCCATGGATACTCTACCGCTAAATGGTAATTTCAACAACAGCTACTCATTGCGCAATGGAGACTATAACGACAGTGTGCAAGTTGTAGACTGTGGACTAAGCCTGAATGATACTGCTTTTGAGAAAATGATCATTTCAGAATTAGTGCACAACAACCTGCGGGGCAGCAGCAAGAACCACAACCTGGAGCGCACACTACCAGCCAAAGCTGTGATCGGCGGGAGCAGTAGCGAAGATGACGCCATCGTGGCAGATGCCTCATCTTTGATGCACAGTGACACCCCTGGGCTGGAGCTCCACCACAAAGAGCTTGAGGCCCCCCTCATTCCTCAGCGGACTCACTCCCTTCTGTACCAGCCCCAGAAGAAAGTGAAGACCGAGGGAACCGACAGCTACGTCTCACAGCTGACAGCCGAGGCTGACGATCACCTCCAGTCCCCCAACAGAGACTCTCTTTACACGAGCATGCCCAATCTCAGAGACTCTCCGTATCCAGAGAGCAGCCCTGACGTTGAAGAAGATCTCTCTCCCTCCAGGAGGAGTGAAAATGAGGACATTTACTACAAGAGCATGCCAAACCTAGGAGCTGGCCATCAGCTTCAGATGTACTATCAAATCAGCAGGGGTAATAGCGACGGCTATATAATTCCCATTAACAAGGAAGGATGTATTCCAGAAGGGGATGTTAGAGAAGGACAAATGCAACTAGTGACAAGCCTTTAATAGTGTAGCAAAGAAATATTAAAGGCCACGTACAAGTATTAAAAAGACTTAATTGGTCCCACGCAGGCTCCCTTGTATCTGCTTGAAGAGACAATTCTGTCGACCCTGTGGTTCTCCAGTAACGGGGATGACTGGACCTCGCAGTTCTGTGAATTTTTATAAAACAAAAACTTTGTATATACACAGAGTATACTAAAATGAATTATTTGTTACAAAGAAAAGAAATACCAACAAGGTATTTTAAGATATCTTCTGCTGCTGAATTTAACAAAATTGTGAAAAAAAGAGAAATAAACACTTTCCAGCCATTTTACTGCAGCAGTTTGTGAACTAAATTTGTAAATATGGCTGCACCATTTTTTTTTCTAGGCCTACATTGTATTATATACAAGGCGTAGGCTCTAAAATCCTGTGGGACAAATTTACTGTACCTTACTATTCCTGACAAGACTTGCAAAAGCAGGAGAGATATTCTGCATCAGTTTGCAGTTCACTGCAAATCTTTTCCATTAGGGCAAAGATTGAATACATGTCTAACCACTAGCAATCAAGCCACAGGCCTTATTTCATATATTTCCTCAACTGTACAATGAACCGTTCTCATGAAAAAATGGCTAAAGAAATTATATTTTGTTCTATTGCTAGGGTAAAATAAATACATTTGTGTCCAACTGAAATATAATTGTCCTTAAAAAATAATTTTAAAAGAGTTTGAAGAAAATATTGTGAAAAGCTCTTGGTTGCACATATGTTATAAGCTGTTTTTCTTACACTCTGTTCATAGTACGGTAGTATGTTTAAAATGCAAGTTCTACCCATTTTCACTTATTTTTCACTGTAAACAGTGTTCTGCTTTGACAAGTTAGTTTTTATTCTTACGTTTTGAATTTTTATTGCCAAAAACCATGATTTGGGGAGAAAATTGTTTTAGAAGCCAATTATGCCAAGCCTTGCACAAATTTGGTATAGCTAACAAAGATTGTAACTCAATTCCCTGTTCATTCTTTAATCAGGGTTGGGTGGTAAGGGGTAAAGGGGACACTGGACACTTCTCACAAGCTTTCTCGTGAATAAAAGGTGCCTGTCCTTTAAAAAAAATAAATAAAACATAACTATTACTCTTCCATATTCCTTCTGCCTATATTTAGTAATTAATTTATTTTATGATAAAAATCTAATGAAATGTAAATTGTTTCCAAAAAATTCTGCTTTTTTCATCCCTTTGTGTAAACCTGTTAATAATGAGCCCATCACTAATATCCAGTGTAAAGTTTAACACCTGTTTGACAGTAAATAAATGTGAATTTTTTTCCAAATAGGTAAAATGTGCATTATTATGTACGAAGCATAATTGGCATCAGCAGTCCTTCGACCCAGCTGTATCCTGCTTAGAATGGCTTCTTTACATTTCATGATTGAAGTGTCGAGAATACAATAGAACCTGTCTGTATAGCTCTACAGAAAAAAGATCATCTTTACTGTTCATTACTCTAGTCACAATTTAATAGGATCAAACTCAGACATAGCAGGGTCATTAGGAAAATGTACTGTAATTTCATATATTTACATAACTTTTAAGTAGGCCTCTGTACTGAAATTAAAAACAAGGTGGTAAACGCCACTATCATATTCTGGGCAACAGTAATTAGCAGTCAATTATTAGTGACGAAGATATATTGTTGCAGTGGGGAAAACATGAATAAGTAGCATTTGGATAGCGCACCGAGTGCTATCCAAATAATTAATCCATCACGGCACTGTTTTGAGTTAGATAAATAAGCATGACTGTCCCCATTTTTATCAGACTTGAGAACTGCAGAAGGCAGCTGATGCCCAAGATGTTATCTACAAATCAGTGGCAAAATTGGAAGTCTGAAGTCTTTGTTGTCTTGATTCCCAAGCCTCTTTTGTCCCTCTCAACCAGGGCCTCTCAAAGATAACGCCAAGGACTTCATCTGTCACAACTTCCAAGATTGTGTTCTTCCAAATAACTCTAAAGTTAATGCCCTGTCATCACAGAGGCCGCAGTTTCACGTGTGGCCACTGTGACTGTACGTATGAGAACAGCAAAATTTCATTTGAAAGCGGTATCAATTCTGTTACCTTCTAATGCACTGGAATATAGAAAGTCCATTTGGAAAATAAATGGATGTATTTTGAAAAAGTTTGGATTTTGGAAGAATATTTTGGGCAATACTTCCTGCTGTTGAGACAATTCAAACTCTGTTAAAAGAAAAAAATCCAGGTTGAGATGGAACCATGGGGTTCAGGTAACCTCGATATATCTGTAATCAGGACTGGGACACCGTAGCAATTGTTCTTGAAGAAAAAGGCATCTTCACCATCGACCCTACTGGTAACTCTTGCCAGTATGTTCCTTAACACTTAAAAGTTATTATGTTTACAGTAGAGTCACTGAAGCATTTAAAATTTAATCAGAAACTTGTTTACTTCTGTTTAGTAGAGATGCTTTAACAATCTGAAGTCTCTATGAAATAAGAATTTGTTCTGATTCAGGGTATACAGCAGACTCTTTGGAGCAAAAATGATTCCCTTGGTCTGTCTGGCAACTTAAAAGCATACTTGCTGCCTTCTACCTAGGAAATCATGTCTTAGGGATTTAAAAATGTGGTGCTCAAGTAATTACAGTACACATGACCTAATAACATCACCAACTTTCAGCAGAATCTTCAACCCTAGTTCGAGCAAGTACTCATTTGTGTCTAACTAAAGGTGGCAAAACTACATGCTGGAAAAAGGTTTGTAGCATTGTGATCTTAAATATATATTGGATTGCAAATGTAACAAGTATTCATAAAACAAGAAAATGTAGCTGATGAACCTAAGATGAACCAGCTGAACCTAAGTATCATAAGGGAATTCTTTTGTTAGCTTCTTTGTAATGTAGATGTTGCTTTTTAGTGAGCCTGGTTTTTTTAATGTTATGCTAGTGAGTGTCCTGTGTTTAGCTAGCAGCTAGCAGCCGATACCTTGCCAAATTTCTGTTGGTGTAACTTCTCAGTGTAGTAGGTTACAATATAATTATATAGCCGACAGCTTATTGTAATTTCTTTATGTTCTCTCTCACATTCCTGCCATCTTGTCTTGGGATCAGAAGGACAGAAGAATTCAGAGGAAGAGTTCCAGAATAGCAAAATAATGACAGCAGAATTAATGGAAACAAGTGTTTCTTCAGGGTCATCAGTTAACCAGTTCCTATGACGGTGCCAAGGATATGCTGCTATTTTAGGCACTGTCTTTCAGAAGAGCTGTAATTTTCTTATGGCTAGTAATCTCCTGTTAGTACCAGTGTTAACCCTACTGGCTCAGTTCAATTCTTCCTTGTAACTTCAGTCCAGTTATATTAATTCCTACAAAAGATTAAATGGGATGTGCATTTAGTGAACTGTTGTATAATGGTGCTATGCATTGTTTAATATAAAATACATCTCAATTCTACATAAGTGAACCATAACATGAAGAAATGCAACACTGGTAATACCTTTATAGTTAAAATTAACCTTTATCTGTGAATTCTACAATACACCTTTGCTTCTTTTAAATTGGAAATGAAATTACTAATAAAGTTTACATATATTCACTTATGTAGGCAATAAAAGGTGTTTCAAATTGACGTAAGTTACGGATAAAATATGTGTCATATTTTATGTCCTAATTTTTAAGGAAATTTTTTTCTGAACTACTCGGACATTAACAGAACAACAACAAAAAGTAAACAGTCCCTGTGTACTGTTGTTATCCCACTTTGCCTCAAAACTAACAAAACTTGTCTTGTAGACTTGATTATATGACAACATATGCTAGTGTAAAGTTTTATCCCTGAATAAAATTATTTTTTAAATCAAGAGAAGCTACAGATAGACGATTAGATATATGCGAACTTCTTCACTGGGGTTTTAACTCACTAATTCTAGGGGACGATGGAGAATGAAAAGTGATGGGACGCAGCAGTAATTCCTCAGTTCCACCTCACCTGTAGCCCTGCAAAGACACTTATGCCAGGGAGGTCGCAGTGAAGCATACCTTAGATTTTTTTTACGTAGATGGTGACAGTCACCCTCCACCTTCATGAAGAGCATTGCTACCATTTCAATAAGCAAGGGTCTTGCTGTATGGCTGCACTGTGAGATAAGAACCCCAGATTTATGGATGCCGCTGGCATGCTGGGTCGCTACTCCACAACTACACCACAGGTTGGAATCCAGCTTTGCACTGAGTTGGGGATAAAAGTAAGCTCCACCACAGCCCTGGAAGTATGAGCTATGTGCCTCTCATTTGTATAAGCACTTTGTAAATTAGTAGGAATTCAATTAATCGATCCAGCTCAATCATCCAGCTCCGACAAAAACCTGGAGTAAAGGTTCATTAGGACCCTGTCTATTTCAACAGAGCATTTGGGGTTTTTTTCAGTAAAATCCTTCGTGTGGTTTTTAGAATGACAACTTCCAAATCCTTTTATTCATGCAGGATAAATTCTCAATGGTATTTCATTAATTCATGCCTAAGAGCATTACTATCTCTTCTTACTGTATTATGTCATCATTAATCTCAACCGCTCCCCATCAAAGTTCCTGGCATGTGAAACGGATCACACCATGGTGCAGCCTGAGTGGTTATAAATGCTACTGAAAATCATACAAGCCTCAACTCAGCAGCAAGGAGATTTTAAAGGACCATTCCATGTAATGCACCAGCTGCTGAAGTCATCAGTCCAGGATCCCAGATGGGGGAAGTCACAGTTGCAGAAATAACATTCAGAATAGGTAGTTTTATCAAGAAAATTCTTCTACAGCAGTTTATGTAATTCTTAAACCATTTCTTCCTTGGGTGCACACCTCTTTCTGTGTGTTGGAGTAGGATGTAGACTGGCACAATGTAGACTCTGCGCTTGCTGTCATGGTTTAACCCCAGCCGGCAGCTAAGCCCCACCCAGCCCCTCGCTCACTCCCCCCGGTGGGATGGGGGAGAGAATCAGAAGAGTAAAAGGGAGAAAACTCGTGGGTTGAGATAAAGACAGTTTAATAAGTAAAGCAAAAGGTTCTCACGCAAGCAAAGCAAAACAAGGAATTCATTCCTTACTTCCCATGGGCAGGCAGGTGTTCAGCCATCTCCAGGGAAGCAGGGCTCCATCATGCGTGACGGTTACTTGGGAAGACAAATGCCCGCCCCGTTCCTTCTTCTCCCCCCAGCTTTATATGCTGAGCACGATGTCATATGGTTGGAATATCCCTTGGGTCAGTTGGGGTCAGCTGTCCTGGCTGTGTTCCTTCCCAGCTTCTTGTGCACCCCCAGCCTGCTCGCTGGTGGGGTGGGGTGAGAAGCAGAAAAAGCCTTGATTCTGTGTAAGCACTGCTCAGCAGTAACTAAAACATCCCTGTGTTATCAACGCTGTTTCCAGCACAAATCCAAACCATAGCCCCACACTAGCTACTATGGAAGAAATTAACTCTACCCCAGCCAAAACCAGCACAACTGCCAACCAGTTTGAAGTTTAGAGGCAGCAACGCTGAGCACAAAAACATCTCTGCACATTAGAAGGTCTGTTTCACAAATAGGAAGCAGCAGGTTAGCATCTGCGTGGGCTTTTCTAATGGACAGGCAGGGTCTCTGAATAAGCAGCATTGAATAGCTGTCTGGAATAACTGTTCCAGTCCTCTTGTAGCGTAAGAATGCTTTAAAATAGCATAGCGCTGCTGAACTTTTGGCTTCCATGATAGCTTAAGAGAATGAGCCCCAAAGGTTAACGAGGTTTTCATGAAAATAATTCATTTTCATTCACTTTAAATATACCATTTTGCTTCTTTTTTTTCCATTAGCAGGATAAATAGAAACTTCTTCGTTTGTATTCTTTATACCACTCATTGTTTTAAATACTTCCCCTCTGTCTCCTATTACTTGACTCCTTTCTAAACGAATCCTTGTTTTCAGCCTCTTCCTTTTCTCTAATCATTTAGTTGCCAGTCCACAGAATTACTTTTTGTCAGTACGCTTTAAGAGATAGGGCAAGAACAAAATTATGGCTGAATCGTTATTGTTGATTTGTGGATGGAATTGTATTTTCTGTTCTGTGCTCCCCCCACCCCAGGGTCTCACATCATCTTTTGTTTTCGTAGTATCTCTTCACAACGCAATTTTTTTCCACTAAGCTGATCATAGCAAGTAATGACCTAAATAGTTATGGTTAATTTAGAACCTTGCAAAGCCTACAAATACTTCCAATTATTCCCCTGAATGTGTGCCCAACCTTGTATTTGTCAGCATCGCATTTCAGCTGCATCACACTGCCCATTTATTCACTTTGTTAACCCAGGTCATTCCCAATCTTCCCTAGTTCTGATTAACTGAAATAATTCTCTGTTAATGGCAAACAGTGCCACCTTTCAGATAGCATGTTCATCCCCTTTTCCAGATAGCACCAGTTTGACTACAGAGTGTTGGGGCACTATACCATTAGCCTTTTGGCACGACAAAAAAATTGACCGTTTAGTCCTGCTCTTAGTTTCTAATGCACAACTACTTTAGCTCTCACTTTCTCAACGCTGGTTTGCTTTAATGGCTTCTTGGTAGGGATATTTTTACAAGGATTTTTAAATTCTTTTTAAAATCTAAATAAATTACATCAGCCATTCCCTCCACTCTGAGCAGGTGCATGATTGACTTAATTTTAATATGTTAGAGAGGCACAATTTTCTTGCCCTAAGCATTTACATCTCTCTCGGCGATGTTTCCTCTGCACTATGTGCTTAAATGTGGAGCTGCTAGTTGTCAGACCCAAAAAGCACTTAACTGTTCAAAGTGGAACTTAGGTGGAATTTAGGCACTGAAATCCCAAGGTACATCATCCACAGGCAAAATGGGCATCACTTCAGAGGCAGAAGTAATTCTAGCCTTGTAGACACATACATTTTTGTCACTAAAGACATTTTGTCAGGTCAAGTTCTGCTGCTGCACATACGCAGCCACGTCTTCACAGCGGAGGTGGGCCAGGACAAGCCAGGCACCACCAGCAGTGTCACTGCCTCGTCGTGTCTACCAGTGCAGCCTCCGAATGCCACACTCCAGAAATTAGGTTATAGAGGGGCTCCTTCCCTTCCCCTGCTGAAGCTACTGTCCTGACATCAATTACAATTTGTCTGGACATAAGACCTAAGCCCTGTAAGTCTGTGTGAGTTTGTGGTATGAATGCCACCACCGAAGCTCTGCACTGCCCGTAGAGCCCATACTTCAGCTGGCTTATTGCAGCAAGAGCTGCATTTGCGAATCTTTCCGAATCTTTGCTGAGCCCACGTGTATCCCTTTGCTATGGAAAACAGGCTGTAAACTTTCTCCCAGCTCTTTGTTTTCACCGCATGGCAGCTGAAGGCTCTGACCACACCGGGTTTACTGTTCATGTTGTGGAAGGGTCACAGATCCTGCCTGTGCAGGTCCAAAAACTCCACGGGTTTTGACGTAACATACATCACACGTGCGGGGCTGTGCGAAGCTGCTGAAAGGCCATGTAAGCGCCATGTTCATGGTACCGGCCATGCCGCGTGGCCTACAGGGTGGCGTGTAGATGCTCTCCAGCCAAAGGCGAGCACCACAACCCCGAGGTGCACTCAGGGCCCTCCATTTCCCGCACACAGCTTCCAGCTAAGAAACTCAGAGTCAAAATTGGGCTGGCCAGAGTAGTTAGCCCCTCAGCATGCCACTGAAGACCTGCTCACAGCGGCCTACTTCTTTCAGTATCTGTGCTGCATTACAGTCATGCTACTGCTGCAAATGTTGACCTGGGCACTCAGCTCCCTATTTCTCTCAGGCAGGAGTAGCTTAATGTGAAGCTACTGCTAAAAACCTTCCTGAGGAGAACGTCAACCACAGCTGAAATGGCTGGCGACAGAGTTGTCTCCATGACAAAGCACAAACACATGCAAGTTTATATGAAACAGTGAAGGTTTCCAAGCACATTAGAGGCTGCTGGAAGAGCCTGAGCCTGGACTTTTTTTCAAATGCTGGGACGGGGAATGGAATACAGACAGATGGAGAAGAACATAAAAGGATAATATGAATCAAACGAGGTACAGAATTAATTTTGCCTTTTCTCATTTCTCTCCTTTCCTGCACCAGTAGCTGCTGCCCCTTCAAGGCAAGAGAGAAAAATCGTACCAGCATCCATCCGCCTGGGTAATTTGACAAAATACTTCAATTTAGTGAAGCATTTCTAATTCTTCAAACCTGTTAATTCATGTTTACCATCTAGCATTGCTAGATCACAATATCCTTACAGAAAGCAGTCTAGAAATTTATCATTCCAAGCATGTCTTGAAATTTTCAAAGCACACTTTCAAAACTGAATTTAACCAAGACGACTTCTTTCAATGGACCAAAACTCTACCACTCACAAAACCACTGAAAATGAAGAAAACGGTCAATACAGCTAGTGAGAGAAAGCATTTACCTTAGCATAGGCTTCCTGTAAATGATCTAGTCCAGTTTTCTAAAGCTAGGAATACACCCTTCACTGAGAACAAGACTGATCGGTACCAGCAAGGCAGCGTTACCTATCCAGAGGTGCTGGTAATGCGCACAGTATCGTACTCCTCAGCAGCACTTAAGGAATGTGGTCTACATCCACTCTTAAAAGCTATGTATCTGCAGAGACGACATTTGTCTCTTATTTAAAGGATTGCTGGCCTGAATGAATACTAAGAGTAAGTAAGCAAAAGTGTAAGTAAAAGTGGCACCTGTACACAAAGAAGGCTAACCTACATTTATGGACAAAACTGCTCCTACAAAGTGCTGTGTAATTTGCTGAGGACCTCTCATGATCCATCTCATGGTGTGCACACAGAAACTGCTCTAAATGCAGATGCAGAGAGTACAAGAAGCGACATTCTGGATAGCCTGAAATCTAAAGTAGGCAGGTAGCTGCTGCAGGGGGTTTCTTGTAGGTCTCAGCAAAAGTTTGTTGTAGATTAACTGGCACTTAGGGGACTACTTGGTCTCCCCACGTCAAGATAAGAACATGCTACATGCTGCTTATAGTTATAAGTGTTCTAATTAGGTCGACTTGATTATTGTTCTGTGGTTTGATAGATGCTGTATTTAAAGTAATTTCAGATACTAATTTTTAGACCTTTTTTTGTGAACTAGTAAATCAAGTGCAATTTATTCACGGAATTATTCTTTTCTTTCTTAATGCCTATTCCCTCTGGCTTGTAACTTTAATTAGAACCTGCTATCTGTTCATATTGGTAATGGTAACAGTTGTCACTAGAGTACAGATGCATAGATTCAGCTCATATTGCCACTTTGACTTTATACTTAAAACCTAACAATCTTCCTGGCTATGCATCTGAGAATACCATCCATTAATGCTTTATTTCACTGCCACCCTGAACTCCAGACTCTAAACACTAACAATCTGATTATTTTTTAACCATCCAATAATGCATTTTCTAAAGAATAGAAACTTTACAAAAAATAGCTTCATTTGGAGATAAATATCTGCCTGAAAAGGTTATTCAGCCCATCCAGATTTCTTTTTTATTACTATAGATTTTCCCAAGGCAGTATTGTTTCTTGAATAATTATCGATCTAAGCAATTGTGTGCTAAAGTAGGCTGATTCATTCATTAAACATACACACAGAAAAGCTCTTGGTTGCCCTGGTAAAAACAAACAACTCCTTTCTGTCTGCTCCTCAACGCTTCCATAGAATATGATGATTACATTGAAATGTAATCAGTTAAAATTTGATTTGCATTTGTCAGGAAAAGGAAACATAAAATATATTTCTTTGGAGCAGAAGAATTAGGATCTGGAAAATTGTTCAAAAAACACTAGCCTTGTTTGGTTTGCTTCTTTACACACTGATTCACAAGTTTCAGTAATTTGAAGGGAGTCTTCCAGCAACTAGTTGCAATTAGTGAGGTTCTAAAGGCTTGCAAAATTATTATTTAGATAAACTTTTCCTTCCAGTAAAAACTATGTCCTTTTTCACTATGTGAGATAGAAAATTGTATCTGTTTCACATTATTCTGATTAAATATATCAGGAATAGAACAGCTTTCAAGGTCTCTGTTCCCTACAAAGATACAGACAGGGCTGCTCTTGAAAAGGTCTGCATACTAGCCAGTATACTTGGTGTAAGAATCAGCAACACCAGCAGGGAACGGGGTAAAGAAAGTATCCATTAGCAAACGCTATAATGAAAAGGACCTTTTGTTCATTGACTTATGTACTCCGTGGATGGTACAAGTTGCATTCAGCCTAGCAAATGTACATATCCTCAAACCCCCAGCACCGCTTCCTTACAGAAGAGCTGCGTTTCTCCTGAATGAATGGTGATGATGCTTAAGCAGGTAAGGGGAAGGGTTCCTGCATGTCAAATATTTAGTATTTGGTTATCCTCCAAAACAGGACAAAGGAATGATCTAAGTGTCCCCATGTGAATGGCGGATCAGCATGCTGCTGTCCGCTATGTGCCCCAGGATGAAGTACAGTAGGTTATACTCTCAGCAAGAAAAAAGTGGTAGCTCCAAATAATGGCTTAACAGCTGTGAAGCTGCTCAGGATACTGAAATTTGTGTAGTCCTGGGTGCCAGAGGCAGCAAGACTTACTGAAAGCATCCAGTCGAAAAAAGTCGGTATAAGGAATGAGATTTAATTCTGTAACTCCTCCATTTGAGAGGTTGTAAAGATATCTGGTTGGCTTCAGTGAATTACGAAAAAATACTCTGGCCTCCTGATACAGCTCTCTGAATATTTTTCCTGAAATGCTGAAAGATTATCACAATCGTTTCATTGTAGTTATGAGTCAGTACACAAGCAGGCGTTCTGTTACAACAGGGAGTGGCAGAGCATGCAGGATCTGCCCAAATAAATTTTGACTCAATTTACGCCAATATGAGATCAGCATATTTTGATTGAGGTCTGTGAGATTATTCCAGACCTGCACCGGTTAATGGGAACAGAGTGAGGTTTGCTGTCTGGTACTGTCAGGTCATTTAATGCTCACTACTTAATCACTTTTCTCTCAACAACTAAGCCATAATTGAACAGTTGAGGGGTGGAGAATGACAAAATTTAGTGCATTATTTCCTCTTGGGAAACAAGGCAACTCACCCATCTATATTTATGCATATTCAACTTCTTCCATTAGCCAAATGACCCTACAAGTAAAGGAATCCAGGTCAACTAGTCCAGTTGGTAGAAAATAACAGGTACCACATAATCCAAGGCCAGCACTGGGCCACAGTAACATCTTCAACAGGAAGAAAAGTGGAGAGAACAGAAGACAGGAGCTTTTGTAACATATTTCTTGTTGCCGTGTTTTGTTCTGCCGTCAGCACCAGATTGCTGTTCATAACAGCAAAGCCTGGAGTGAACCCCTGGCCCCAGTTAAATCAATGGCAAAACTTTTTGCTGACTTCAGTGAGATTATGATTTCTTTTCTGAATCATTAAGAGGATCTTTTTGTATTTCAGTTTTTTCATTCTTAGACTTGGGTACTGGACATTAAAAATAAAGACAAAAAAGACGACAATTTTTCAAAATGCTTTCCGACCATGGAAAAATATTTTGTTTCTCTTCACTACTTGTAACCTTGTTCCTGCGTGCATCACCCCCAATAAGTGCTATCTCACAATGGAGAACGTACGCTGTTTTTCCCCCACTAGATCAATACCTGTCTAAAAGTATTTACTCACCAAAAGGGCTGTGATCCTTTTCTTTGTCACCCTTGAACTTCTGTTCTGCTCTTGAATTTTTTTTGCTTTTTGACACAGGTTCTTCTTTTACTTCCTGGCTATTGCTTGCCTCTAATAGGATGTTTTTTTCTTCTTTGCTCTGCTTTGCTCTGACATTTATTATAGAGTATACATCACAGCTTTTCCACTTGTCTAATCAGAGGGTTGGCCCAGCACCGAAATTGCAGCTGTTTTAAAATGCTACCTATAAACACACATTTTATCTTCAGTTCCTGTTCACAGTAACTTAAAGGAGACAAGACGATGATGATCAAAATAGGAAATGGGAAAAACTGACCGGGAGACTTCTTTTGTAGAAACAGAAGAAGAGTAGAAGGGCAAGTAAGACATACAGGTAATCCATTCCATATTGGAACAGGGCAGAAGTTATTGTATCGGACCTCTGTGAATGTATTCAACGGAACTACTTATATCCTGACTAGCAAAGACGAAAGTGATGAAAGAAGCTGGAATAAAAGGATATTAAATAAGACCTGGATAGCTGACTGCAATATTCACAGCTTTTGGAATCCTTTATCTTTGCTGCAATTGGCCGCTGACATGCCATTTGTCTTTAGAGGAGCTCGTGCTTCCGTCCAGCTGTCTGAAAAACAGATAAACCATGTTCACTGTCAGTAGGGACTTAAAACCTGTATTCTTAAAGCAGTAGCCAGAGCAAAAAAGCAGTTGTTCGCTTCCTCCAGTCGGACTGAAAGCTTGTTACAGACATGGAGATACAACAGGAACGTTAAGGCAGTCACCCTTTTGGCACCTCAGGGTTGAAGTCCCTGCTTTGAATCAGCTAGAAAGGATTTAACAATGGATGCCTCAGCTCGAGGAAGAGCAAGCCCATTACAGCAACACTGGGTGCCCAGTACACACTGCCAGTGCCCCCGCTCCTGGGCCCCGACACAAAATGACCACCAGAATGCCTGGTTTGCGCATGAGTCTCACAACAGAGATGTTTCCTTTAGCTACTGCCCCGAATTTGAAGTTTTATGTAACATACATCCTATCTGAGAACTTGTCTGATACAGCTTAGTCAAAAAAAGGGTGACAGTGTCTTATTTCACATTCCAGACAACGTAATCTTTACCTATACCCTGACCTTATTCTCCTTATGCTGATTTGCTTCCAGAGGCTACTAACCTCTGTTCTACTGCACAGAGGTAGCACCATTTACAGCCCAGATTTTGACACAAGACACATATATGACTTTGGAATAAAATCTGAAGTGAATCTTTGCCAATGTAGCTGAAATAATGAATACTTTTTTTTTTCAAAGGGCAGCATTTTAGCATATCTCTGAACTCGACATAAAATGGGAACTTTGACAGTGCTCTCTTACATAACAAAATGTATTAATTAATTCACTTTTCCAGATTTCTAGTGGCAGCTACCTTTTTCAACCTTAGCAACTAGTCAGAATGCCATAATTACAAAGAGTACATGGTGCACAGCATATGATCAGAAGCATATAATATACTTGAAGTGTAAAATGCTTCAACAATAAAGCTAGAATAAATGTATTGTTTAGTTATTGGCACAACTGGTACATTTATAGCTGCATCCAAATAGCTCTGACTCTGAAATGAACGCCTGTGCATAATTTTTGCAATTTGGTGCATATTATTTTTCATTTATTAAGCCATAGGTTAAAGCTGGAGAGAGGAACATTTTAAACCACAAATATATTGTGGCTTATACTATTACATTTATATTAAGGCTTTTTTTACTGGGGGTGTGTGTAGGGGGGGATAATGAAAACCTTTTACCTATGCATGTCAGACACCGTGATGAATAACTGCATAGGAATCTAACTGAACCAAAAAAAGTCAACTGCCCTCCCAAGTCACTCGCTGTATTTTCTGCTCAAAGCCTATTGAAAGATTAGATAAGCTGATATATAAAAACTGAAGTGTAATCAGTTTTTTCTCTTGCATCATCTAGACTCCAAAGACAATTGCAGTTAAGGAGCATATTGCTTTTGATTTAAACAGGCTTTAGGTCATCATACTGCTGTTGCTACTTCAACATCTTTGTGTTCTTATTTGCTACTCACTTGTTACACCTCATCTACAAGTGTCGACTGTAAGCTTTCTGGGAAGTGACTGCATCTTTCTCTGTAGGAAGAGAGAAGACAATAGATGTTGACAACCTAAACACAAACAATGATGTGTTATCATTTGCATTCATTGTCTGATGCTCCAGCAGAAAAGTCTGAACAGTCTCAGTATCTGCTCCAGTCCTCCTAACAAGAAAAGTTCGTCGAGTCGATGACTTTGCCAAAAAAAGCCAGCAGTCTGGTGTCTTACAGCACTGCCAGAAGGCTAGATGACATTAGCGCAGTGGGTGTTCAAGAATACTTTCAATAATCGGGACTGTAAGAGCAGAGGGCAGGCATATCGGCACACTTTATACAACCTCTACGCTAGATTGCCATACTTGTNGCCCAGATAAGTCCTACCAGGCAGAAATGTACTCCTGGTTTGTACCATTTTCTCTCTAAGCTCCTGCAGTAGCAGTCTCTGATGCAGCACAAATGACTTGAAGCACATAATACCACTTGTAACTTAGCAGTTGCGTAGACCCTTTTCTCCCCTAGCAATAAAATGGCTGCAGCTGACCTTGTCTTAGCCTGGTTTTAAAAGAGAATAGCAATGAGAACAGCATCATATCAGGGCCTTCATTCTACTGCTGTAGAAATTAGCCATTGAAGTCAATACAAGTTCTACCTTAGTTCTTCAACTTCCCTTACAACTTGGTTTTCCACCACCTGTCTGCCACCAACCCTCACCCCCCTGCCCTCCCCAAAGAAATATTAAACTTACTTCATGCGTGTAAGATCTGGTAAGAGAGAAATCCCTGATTTCAGTATTAAAGGTAGCTCAACCAATTTGATCACCCAAAACTGGAACCAAAAAATAAAATATTCCACAATCTATCCATACACCACTCAGAGAGAAATTTCAGTCCTGCAGTATTTAGGACTACATTATTAATAGTATTCTGCAGGTTACAAGCTGATTTGCCCATATTATTTCAAGGTGACTGCGTTTTTATGTAGCATATGCCTAACACCATGGGTACAATTACTACTACCATGTAACATCAGTTTTCATGGGTAATTAATTGATAAATGACAGCCAACTCCTTCTTAGCTGCTACATAAGTCCTTTATTAACACATTTAATTCAATAAAGAGTGGGATAGCACAAATCATAGTGAAGGACAGAGCATCAGTTCGTTCATTTTCATACTCTGACTTCTGCAGCGCTCAGTAACAGGGCATGGCTCATTGCTTTCTCTTACAATGGGTCATCTGCACTCAGGAGAAAACAAAAAGTAAACCCAAGAGATGCCATTCTTTTCCCAGAATAGCTTAAAATTAAGCTGAGGAAAGGACAGGAATCTGAAAGGCCTGTCCTTTAAGGTTATTCACTGTGGCTGCAACATTACATGAGGAAAGGCAAGTGAACACACTGAACATAACAGGAGCCCCTGGAAAATAAAAATTGATCAAAAGGAAGCAGGACGACAACAGAAAACCAAAAATTGCAGAGAAGAAAGAGAAACAAAAATTTGAAAAAAAAAAAAAACAACACCCAAAAACCAAAAAATAATTGGAGTGTGTTGGCTAAGGAGGGTGAGAATTTTAATTACACACTAAAATAAGCACAAGTATTTGTCCAGTGAGAGATTTAAGCACGAAGACATAATGGCACTGAAGGAGGGATCCAAAATAGATCCTCCTTCTGTGGTGCGAAGAACAAAGAGCTGGTGGAAATCTTCACTGTAGTTAATTTGGTATATTTTAAAATAAACAAATCCTGCCAAATTTCTAATAAAAATAGTCCATTAGCATCAATATCACAAAAGCTCCTGTTTATTTTTGTGAATCTGAATTCTAGTTCAACTTTGAAAAGGGGCTACCTAGGAACATTTGTTATACTGATGTTGTTGAGAAGAGGTTTCACAACAGCTGCATGAAACTAATATCCACACACCCTTCTGAGGTTAACACTTGTAAAACGAAGTTGCAAAATTAATGTATGCATTTCTAAAGTGTGTTAGAACTATACTGCGGACAATGCTAACTACAAACCATGTCCTCCCCTAGAAAATTTTAAAGAAAGTCTCCCCTAAATTGTCATTCTATACCTAAAGAATAATACAAAGCTTGTCTAACTGTTCTTTATTCTAAAATAAACTGAATTTGGTGGCCTTCTGACAGGCTGCAAAAGGCATCTCTCTGACTGAGTTTTTGGTAGAATGCCAAAATGAAAGATGCACATTTTAAAAGGTGCCTTTAGGTAGCTAAATATTTTTAAAATATTTACAGCAATGAAAAGCTATTGGCCAAATTCCTGCCTGAGTCATTATTACAGTCCTGNAGTTCTGGAATTCCTGTTCAAAACAGAATGAATACAGATGAGCTGCAGTTGTGTTTTCACTTCTGAACCCGAGTTTGAATTCTTGTTTTACCTATCTTTATTGAGATATGAGCCAGACTCTCTTCTCGTATACTTCTTCAAGCTTCTGTGGAGGTTCAAAATCAGAGTTATTCTTCTGTATTGATCCACAGAACACAGACAAATCTAATGTGCACTTGGTGGTATAACTCAGAAGTAAGACATTTGGAAGAACACAGTGCTCATATACCAGGAAAAAATCTCCCTCAAGATTTTTGTTTT
>VYZW01047337.1:7487-17721 GCA_013401315.1 Balaeniceps rex
CATGGGTTTTCATGAGCTTAAAAAAATCCACTGATTTTAAACAAACTTGCCACAGAAATTCTTCTTTCCTACCAGTGGAGAGAGAGGAGTGATAGTTTTCCTACAGAATGCAGCACTAATTACTGACTTTGTGTGGCAGGAGAATTATTGAGACGAGTCCTCGTTGTGGTAACCAAAAGGTTTTATTAAACAATGATTAAATGGCGGTCAAGCACTCTACTACTTACTACACGTTTAATAATTAAACTATAGTTTGATGTGTAAAAAACATCTCTTACCTCACTGTAGACATCAGATGCTGGGTAAGGGATCTCTCAACCTCGAGGAGTAACCTTGAGAGNGGCAACTTCACAGTTGGGTCTTTCTGCCAACTTCATGTTTAACTCTTTGTCTACAGCGTAGCCAGGAGGAGCTCTGCAGGACCTTGCGAGCAAAGGACTGACGGTTACGATCCGCAGATGTCCATGTCCTCACACGGCATGGCTGCATTTTCATTCCGTTCTGTTTGTTTTGACCAGCGCCAAGATTTATATGGAGGCATCAGCTGTCAAAACAGACTCTTAGGCTATGAGGCTGCAGCATAGCTTAAAGTCAGTGTTAAGGAGACCATCCAGGAGCAAAGCAGTCCAAATCAGGCAAGAGTAAAGGTGCCTTAACACCACCTTTTTGCCTTTTCTCCTCCCTGTGAAACGCTGTGCCAAGTGTTCCTCAGTCAGAATTCAGGAGCTCACCCATGGTAACCAAGGAAGAGAAATACAAACAAAAACTCACAATAAAATGTTTAAAAATAGCTCTAAAACATTCCTAACCATTTCTAGAACACAGCATATACAAAATAGGCTGTGGTGTTACAAAGGTTTTCTATTAGTACTTGCATAATACTCCAAAACTTAGTCACACAATACATTTATGTTCATTGCTCTATTTGATTTCAGTATTTGAAAAATAATGCAACCAAACATAGAGAAAATCTCTTTGTATGGCATAATGCAATATTTAATCAGGGTAAACTTGGGATTGTATCAAAGCTAAATTGAACAGAGGTTGTTTACTTAGCTTCTCTTTAAATATAGTAGATAGGCATTATGCATTTAGGAAGTCATAACAATATACTTCTAGGCCTTAATTGCCACTGAATTATACCCTTTTTTTGTTGATTTCACCAGCATAAATGTGGTTTAATCCAGTTATGAGTCAGATCAATTCAGAAAATGTTCAATAAGACATTTTGAATGGACCATGGGCAAATTTAAATTCTGGAGTATCCAAAATAAACAACCAAACTTCAATATACACTTGTTAGAGAAAAGATTACTTATTGTCTCATTATGTGTTTCAGGCAGTTATTACTTCCAGAAATTATTATTTAATATTTATATTGCAATGATGTCCAGAAGTCCCAATTCAAATCACCTTAAAATCCACTGTTCAAGTCACTACCTGAGCACTTAATGAGAAGCAGCCTGGAGGCCTTTCAGTCTAGCTCTTGGAAAAGTGGAAACACATGAACATGATGAACAACAGTAGTAAGAATAGGGAAAAGCAGCAATAAAACCTTGTTACTCTGAAAAACTATGTATACATTGTTCAGACCATTGAACTCTTGAAAGGGACAAACATAGAGGTGGCTGTCTCACCAATTGTTCTTTCAGTTTAGCTGCATGTTGTTGCAGTATTTACTAATGTTGCTGTTCAAATGTAAAAATAGAGATTTGAATGAGAGAAGTTTGGGCTTGGCGTCTACTTTGAAATCGTTTTAAAGAATTTGTTTAAACTTTCAGTGGGATCACTCGCATAGTCTCACTTGAAAGACTCATTACGTAACTATATTTTGTACTTTGTGCACTTAATCTGTAATTATATGGTAACTGGGATACCAACTCTGGGAATTAATGTTGCTGGGGACTCCAATGAAGCTGTAATCTAAATACTGTCTTTATATTTATAGCACTTTTAAATCCCTGGGATAACTTCTGGTATTTTCTTAATTTGTATAGATATCTATATCTTGTCTATGTAAAATGTCTTCAGGAGCTGTGGTCTAGCTAGCTATAGTTTCAGCAGACTTTGGATAGGCTTTTATTTTTGATGGCTAAAACCGTAAGTGAAATAGTATCTTACACTGAAACTAATGTTACAACTATGGTAGATTCACCATGGGAGCAACAGTTGCTATAAATTTCCCACACCCATCTATTTCCCTGCTGCATTAATAAATGTATTGAGCTATTTGCAGTAAACATTTTTAAATTAAAAAAAGTTATGATAATTAATGCATAAAACAGGTGCCTTGAAGAGTTCATGATGAAGGACATCAGTTACAGAGAGGCATTCATATTAATTATGATAAAGATACGTTATTGGGTATTAGGCAGGAATGATCAATTGTTCTCATCAATTATTCTCTAAAATATTAGTAATTTTATTATAGCACTGGTGTAGTGCACTATAGTGAGAAATTCTAAATCTGTTGTCAGTGCTTTTAACTTGAGGGGCTGAAGTTCTCATACTTGGCCTCAGTCCAAAGGTGAGTCATTTGAAGAAAATGGCTTATCTGAACAAGAAAAAATGGAGGGGATTTAATGTTTTGGGAAATATATATATGTATATAATTTTATTTTTTACAAACTCTGATGGTTATATTTAATTTAGTTTAATTATTTAAATTTAGGCATAGATGTAGTCCCCAAAGAGGATTGTACGCTCTGTAAAGATGGAGAGAGGATTCGTAGAAAAGTAAAGAAACAATAAGCGAATATTATTACCCTAGTAGAAATGCATGCTTATTTTCTATATCTGGATACAAATTGGATACTCGAACATACAATGCCCATACACAGACAAGAAGTTTTAAATAAATAACAGTATTGTTAAACATAGTAGACACTTATAAATGTGATGAACTGTATGTTTTGTTGCTAAAGATTAAACCATCTTCATCCAAAGCCTCATAAGAAACTGAACAAAACAACTAATGATCCTGAACAGGAAATATCAGTTGGAGTTACTTTCAGGGACTGGTGAGGGTTTAAAGGACTTTTCACTTCTAGTTGTATGCTAAAATCAGGGGCAGGTCGATACTAACCTGACATACCATTTTCTGTTGCTGTTCAGTGGCTCACGTAAAATGGCATTTTTTAGCATTTTGTCCATTTCTCAGTAAACAGATTATCATAATAAAACATGTTCCCAGCTTAGTTGGTGGCAGTCCCAGTAGAGAAGCCAGGGATTAAATGGGCGTGAAAACAAAACTACCTCTGTCCTTAGACGTGGTCTCTGCAGAACACAATTAAGGAGCATAAGGTGAGCAGCATGTGCAAATCCACCCTGCTGTCAGCTTTGTGTGCTGTTTTGTGGCTGAGCAGAACTTCAGGCTCCAGGACTGTTAAGACAGCATATTGCATACACAATAGGTTATCAAATACCTATTTCAAACAAACAAGGAAATTAAACAGAAAAACATTTCCATCAACGTACTGTTGAGACCTAACAAACATGAATATTGAAGTCGTGTGACCTACAATAAACCCACTGGCTGCTTTTCAAACATATTTGTACATTACTGTCACCGAAATCGGGAATAAACTTCTTAACGCCAATGTAGTATTAAGAAGTAGGCATTCTTTATTGTAGCGCTGGATGCACGGGGGATCATTCCACCTATCATGCATACCATTCAGTTCAGCAAGTACAGTATTTATACAATTTAATTATACATATTCATTTTCTAAATTTCTTCTCATTAGTTAGTAGTCCCTCATAGGTGCATATTCCCCTCACTTCGATTTAAAGCCACAGTGTGATTTTAATTTACTGCGCATGCTCAAGGAGAGTGTGGGGGGGTAGTCCTCTTGGTCTTGAATTGAGTCGGTGGTCGCAATCTCCCCCTGCCGGAATTACCTTTCCCCTAGTTACTGTCTCTTCTACTGACTTCATGCTTGAAGTATCCTTCTATAGATAAGGATGTTCTCCAAACGGTTCAACCAACCATTAAATCATCCCACTGTCCTTGAGAGTCTCTGAGACAATGAACTGCTAGCCCAGAATGTGAGTGTGGGTTAATAGTGGTGCAAGCTGCAAATTTAACCCCTTAGTTATTTTAGTTCCTGGTACATATACACTTTGTTCCACTACACAACAAGCTGAAACTAATCGTTTTGGTTACATTACTATGTTACAGTTAACAGCATTTTCAATAACATAATGTTGCAGAGGGGTTGAAATGTTTGAAGAAAAAATACAACTGTATTCTGGGGTTTATGTGAAACAGTGTGAGTATATATGTGGCATTACTTTAATTGTTGTTTGCATCAAAGTTTAATATAACATATTCTAACATCGTGTTTGGGTGGAGGTTGTTATTTTTTTTTCCCAGATGTGTTTGTTCTCCCAATTCCTGGTAACTGAAAGTTAGGGAGCGTAATGCACAATGGAGTGGCAGCTGCTGTGACAGCCATGAACGTAAGACATCAAATGCCCGATACGTGATCAATCATTTCAGTGATTTGGATATAACATATGCAATTATTAAATTAGGAAGCTGTGCTGCTTATGCCCGAGGAAACATTTGTTATTCGGGATTGAATTTGTCTGGGCAACTGACATGCCCCTGCAGAAGACAAACTATGCCAAAAACGCGGGGGGAAACCAGGGACACCTGTACCCTAGAGCAGGAGCCCCTCAGTCCCGTGTGGTTACCGGGCCAGGAAGGGCCCCCGCAGGCACCCGCCACGGCCCGGCCCGGCCCGCGGACTGGCCCCATCCCAGTCCCCGGCTCGGCCCGGGCCGCACGTCGGGCAGAGGCGGGAGGGCCCGTTACGCGGCCACGGGACACGTCCCCTCTGCAGCGCGCCACTCCCACCTCTCCGTCAGCTCTCCCGGGCGCCCCGCTGCCCTCACAGCCGCGCCCCCGCCTTGTCCCTGTTCTTTGCCCCCCTGACCCTCGCGCCAACGCCCCCAGTCCCCACCTCGCCCCATTCCTCCACAGCGCGCTCCCGCCCCCCGCTGAGCGCCATTGGCTGCGGCAGCCCGTCCGTCACGACGCCCCTGGCTCGGGATTGCCTGCGCCGCGGCTCAAGCCCCACACCAGTGTGGGGAGAGGGGAGGTCAGTGGGGCTCGGTGGTGGCGGCACTCGCTCGTCCCCTCCCTCTTTNTCTTCTTACCGTCCTCGTTCCTTCTCCCCCCAGGGCATTTCTCTCCTCCATAGCTCTGCCGCCTCCCCGGGTCCCCGCTGAGGCCGGGGAGGGGGTCGGGAGGCTGAATCGGAGGGAGAAGGGAGAAGTGTGCGAAAGGAGGCGGGGAGAGAGGGCGGCAGCGGGCAGGCAGGTGAGGCAGGCGGCCATCCCGCTCCCCTCGTGCCCGCGGCGGCAGTGCGGAAGGGGCGGCCGCCGCTCTCGGGCAGTGCGGCTCGGGGTGAGGAGTTGGGGGTGGAGGGGCGGCGCTGAGCGCGTCGGGAAGGCAGGTAGGAGAGGGGCGGTGGTGGCGGGGGGCACTGCGGTCTCGCCGCCGGGCATCGTTTCTGTCGGGCGGTTGTGGGGCAGACCCCGGCGCCGCCGCCAGGGGCCGGGAGGAACCCGGCTCCGCTGACGTCCTCCCCCAGTGCACACGCACGTCGCACGCTCCGCTCCGCAAACGCCCTCGTCTTCGTCGAAAGCTGTTGCAGCTTTTTTTTTTTTTTTTTTTTTTTCTCCCTCCCTCTCCCCTCCCCCCTTCCCCATTAAAAAGNCCCCCCCGTTCCCCTTCCCTTTTCCCCCTTAACGAGAAGAAAGCTCGATTGGATTTAATATATTTCCTTGGGGTCGGAAGAAACTCCTGCCTGCCGGATCAGGTTTAGGCGCCCGACAGACAAGGTAAATTAAATGGTAAAGGCTTAGGGAGCAGCAGCAACAACAGAAAAATCCTTCCTCTGCTGAAGGGGCTGGGGAAAAAGGAAGGAGTTCACGCTTCATTTTGATATCCTGTTTTTGTTCTTTATTTTTCTGTGTTTTCTGCCTTGTATAGTTTAGCTGTCCTTTGTGTTTCTCCCTCTCTTGCCGAAATGCTGTTTGTATGGACGTAATCATGGAGGTTGAAGAAAGAATCTGGGGAGATCGAAAGTTTTTAAGCTCCTCGGACACAGAAGTGTCTTTGTTCATATTGAACTGAAGCTGCTCGACTCTGTGACTGTGCTTCTTCAGCTCCTTCCCTTCCAAAACGCTTGCTAGCCATGCAAGTATAATTAAGTTCTCAGGAAATAAGAAAGTTCTAAAGGAGGTAATATCTTTTATTTAATTGAAAGATCTTGAGGCTTGGCGCTCCCTGTATCTGGCGTTTCTTGTTTGTCTTTCACCTTGTGTTCTGGAATATCAGTCAGTATCTAGCCGGTCGTCTTCAAGATAGTTGTTAAATTTCTTTATAAAAATGTGCCCTCGTAGTTCTCTATAAATGTCGCAGTTTCTCCCCTCAACTGCTGCCACCACCTCTCTTCCTTCCCTCTGCCCCTGCTCTGTCCTCAAGATGTCGAGTTGGACTACATATTTTTCAGCTTATATAGGAGAGGTCTGTATTCTATTTTGATCCTTGCACAAGTTTATCTTAAGAACCTCATTTTAAAAAAAAAAAAAAAAGCTAGCTAGTGGTCTGACTTATTAAAAGTATGTGTAGTTGAACCTCTGAGTTAACGTAGCCTTGTTTGGTTTTGGTGACCACTTTCTCCTTTATCATTTTTTTTAAAGGAGTTCCTTTCAAAGCCGTTGGAGGGGAAACTAAATGCAGAGTTTTGGTGTAAGGTTTTGTACTGTTGGTGCTTGTTATGTTATGCCAACTAACTAGTTGCGTGTAGTGAAAGCAGTATCGCTCACCACAGATTCATTTCACGTGCCTCAAAGAGGCAATTATTGGTTAGTGTTTTCATGAAGGCCAGGAATTTCTTATACTGTGAACATTCAAAGTGAGACAGAAGCCATAGCTCTGTGCTAGTTTATTTAAATTTTTGTTTCTGTTTGATAAACTCAAAAGCAGTATGTTGGTCAGATAGGATGTGTGTGCTTCAGTCTCTCAAGTGTCCGAGATGTGTTGGTATTTGTGAGACTTGGACAAAGTCATTTCTATGCAAAAAAATTTTAACACTCCTACATGTGTAGTTCTTTAACAGCGCCAAGTAATGTAGTGTATGAGGAAAAAGTTATTAATCCAGCTCCATCTGTTTGATATAGCGTGAGGAAAAATGTTAACGTTTAACTGACCTAAAGTGGCTTCTGTGGCTGATAACAAGTAAATGATTTAGCTTGCAATTTATAGACTTACCTTTCCAGGCAGTAATAAAGGTTATTCTTAGTAGGCATCTAAAAGGGTTGAACAAAATAAATGGCAGTGAACTTCAGTTTCCTTATATGGCTGATGCTTGGCAGAAAAGCAATGAAGTCTAAATAGAGTAATCCTTTTACAAAGAATGATCACTTTCCAAAGCAGTGTTTCAGTCCCAATAATGACTTGAGATTCTTGGGGGGGGAATTGTAGCAATGCATGACAAATTTAGTTGTAAACCACTATGTTCTTAATGGATGCAATTTTGTTTCTTTTCAGACTTTTTGTGTTTCTCATGATGCACTTGATATTTTTCAATGTCGTGTAGAAGAATAGATCCTTGTAGTGGAACCACAACTTTTTACATCAGTGTTTTGTCACCATGGTAGCTATGGATAAGGCCATTTTTAATGATGAAAGTGTAATTTAGTACTGCTTTTACAGCCAATAGTTATATCGTAGAATGCCATTCATGTCATTAACGTAGTTTAGGAGTTATGAAGGAGTGTATTCTTTCTTGAGATCAACCGTCTCAACTGAAAATCAGGCTGACATTGATATTCATATTATAAATAAAATGATTTAAGTATACACACAGTAGCTCGTGTTTGAAACGACACTTTCATAGGTACTTGTCGATTGCTTGGGGAAACATTCTTTTGACCTGGCTGTTCCTTGCTCATGAATTAAATTAAACTAATCTAAACATCAGTAATTTTAAGTAGGTATGCTTGCAATCAAAGAGCTAGAAGTTACAGCATATGGCATGCTATGGAATATGATTATTATGAGAATGATTATCATATTAGTAAAAATATGAATTGATTTGTCTTATGAATAAGCTTCCTAGTAGATAATGTTTGGTATAAATGTAATCCTCAATAGGGTATCCATTTGCACATCGTATTCATATAGAATTGATTAGGGGACGCCATGGAGAAAGTATTATTGATTGAAAGTTGCCTAGTGTATTAAGCTGGTGGTGTAAGAAAACAGTGTTATGATTTGTCCTCTGTGGAGTGTGTTTAGAGTCTGTAGTCCTAGGTGTAGAGCACCATGCTTGGAACATCAAAGCTAAGGGAAGGCTTGCACATATGTAACATACATTAAAGGTAGCATGTTAGTGTAGGTTCTATAAATAGAAGGGGATGGAAGCATATTCCTCAACTCAGCTTTCCTGTAGGAGTGTAATGAATCATTGGTTGTCTGCTTTGTTTTCTTGTTTTGTTTTTGTCCTTCCTTCTACCAAGCAAAAAGGAAAATCTTCTAGGGAAAATGTTACGTAAAGATCAAATGTTTGATATGTCATCTTTTCAGTAGATTCTCCCTATGGAATAACCTGATCTGCTAAAGGAGGGTCTGACACTCCACACAGAGGAATTACAAATCTAACCTTTTCCAAATGAGTAACTAGTTGAGTTGATGGAAAAGCTACTCTTATGGATATGAAAATAGTAGGATGTATCCCTATGTGAGCATGCAGATGTTGATGGTGACAGTTGATATAGGTAGTTAAATGTGAATTATCTGGAAAATGAAGATTTAGAAACATCGCTATTTTACCTTTGCCAACTTTTAAGTTAAACAATATGTCAGACAACACTTTTCATGTCAGAATGAAAACATTAAAGGTAACATGTTTATCAGTTTATGTAGTAAATAGTCCATAAATACCCTATTTATTTTTTAATCTTTTCACATTTAAGAAGTGCAATATTTGTGGTAATCTATTAAATTGCTAGCTTAGTATATTTGGAACTTGGTGTTAGGAACTTTAGTGTTGTGGGTAACTTGTGAACAGTTCTGTGGCTACTCGCACAGCAGACTCTGGTCCAGTTCTGGACAAGAACTACTTTTTTTGACAGGGTAGGAGCTTGTCAAAGCTTCAAACATGGATTTCCCATAATCCTTATAGTTCTTTTCATCTCTTGCGGAGCAGCTGCAGTGTGCCACTGCAGTTTCCAACTGTGAAGGTGGCATGCAGAGCCTGCTGTATCAGCGCAGCTGGCATACTATCTCTTGCTGAGTAAATATCAGTAAAAATTAGTGGGCCTAAATAACACTGCCTAGGATACTTCAGTAATAATTGTTAAGCAATTCTACTGAGTTTAAGATTATAAGGGGACAGGTGATACAGAGAGAAACTTGACTGCTCTAATGACAAGATGGGTGTGGGTTTTTTTGAAGTTGTTTTTTTTGTTGTAAAAAGATGACTTTATTGAAATACAGCCTTCATTTCTAATTAAGAATACAGTGTTCATGTATTGTGAGTAAAACCTTATAAACGTTAAGCTTTGAGATCAAGGATGCTGATTTAGGAGAGATTTATAAATATCTCATCTTCTGCCTCTCTAAGAAAAATGGAAAAAGTGAATATTGTTATACTGGAATTGGTAGTATTTTTATTATACAGTAATTGGGATAATTTTGCTTTTTCTGCTGCTCTTCCTCATTAGTTACCAGTTCTTTTTAAGATACTTCTTTCTATGATGCTTAAATTTCAATATTGGCATTTGGCTTATTACTCTTTGTTTAGTTTCACCTGTACTTCCCCTGAAGGTGATAAGGGAGCATGATGTTTCAACGCTAAATTGCACCTTCCACCTTTAACAATACGTGGTGGCTTTGCATGATTGAGAAATAACGCTAAACAAACCTCTTCATTTGGTCTAAATGAAACCCAACTGAAGTGTACTTATGTTGGAGAACATCAGCAGTGTGACTAAATTCCCTAGGGTAGTTAAAGTTGAAAAGTAGATTAGTTCTTTCTGTAGCCGGAACGAATTTGCAGATACTTGATATTAAGCAATCATTATACATAGGAACAAGGAGTGATGATTAAGCAGAGTCTGAGGACAATATGAACTATCTTCGCTGCTGTGGCTGTCCTGGAATTTGTAGTAATGTGTTATGGTTTAACCTGGTAGGCAGCTAAACACCACACAGCTG
>VYZW01047338.1:467-31809 GCA_013401315.1 Balaeniceps rex
CACACACTGAAAAAGTGCTGAGAAAGAGGTAAACATTTTCTCACATGTGGTCTTCTCTCAGCAAAACAAACATACTGGTTGGCTTCAAACTGTGGATATTGCTAATTATTGCTGTCGAGTTAATTATTGCTGCTGTTCTTATTATTTTCCACCCATCATCTCTCCTGTAACGATTCACTAGCTTCCTTGGAGAAAGAAGTGTGTCTGCGGGTAATGATTTCACTGCTTTTCCTCCTCTGCCCACCTCTCGATCGCTCTTTTATATTGAATAATCATTTATATGGTAGTTTAATTAGCTAATTATGAACGTGTTTGGGTATTTTAAGGAGGAAGAATCATTGTTTACTTGCTAGTAATTAAGTAGGTTGCATTTGATTTCGGTGTCGGAAAATTTATGACTGTTATTTTTCTGGGTGCCAGTACCAAATATTAAAAACATAATTATTTGCTTATATCTTGGTACACTGAATGGGGAAGTAAATTTCCATGACTGCAGGCTTTGGGATTCTGGTGGATTATCATTATTATAACTGATCTGGATATACTTATTAGGAGGTAAACAGAACAGTCGAGAAAGGGACTCTAGTTACAGACAGAAAGCCTCACTGCATTTAAAGGCTTTGCAGAATACTCAATTCACCTGTCTGCTGTCAATGCCAGCACAAACAGCTTCCAACTCCTTCCTCCCCCTTCAAGGGTGTAGGCAAAAGCAACCATCTAAATGGGTCTTCTATGGTCCTTGTGATCCATATGCAGTAGCTGTACTTTAAAGTCAACATTCATCTTGTGAGCCCAAGAGAAGCTCTATGTACTGGAAGGCTCTGCTTGATTCTTTTGACACTAACAAACAAGACAGGTTACCAGAACACAGCAGCAGGCCTGAGTAGAAGGAATGGGCAAGAGCAGTGGAGGCATAAACACTGACACTTAACGCTTCAGCGTGATCCTGAGAGAGGGAGGCAGTAGCGCATCAGCTGCAATTCTGCTCTGCCAACAGATGGCAAGCGATCAGATTTCAGCAATCCCAGTAAGATATGTTTTAAAATGCACTGACTATGAAGTAGGACTAAAGAAAACCACATGAGCCCGGTCATGATGTACCTCTGAATACTGCTATTAATTTCCCAGGACCAGCTCCTACTTGTGGCACTCATCCTTCTTTTCCAACTGGAGACAGCATGGAATGAGATGAATGACGCAGAAACAATATAGTACGAGGACTCTAGCCTCCTCAGACTTTTACTCCATTTCTCAACCTCTCAATTTGAGAAACATACATTACTCAGTCACTCTAGCTTAATTGAGCATGATTTTAAGACCTCCATTTGCCAGTTGCAGGGACAGCAGAGCAAGGCTCCTGTCACAGGTAAAGCCCCTTCCATCATCTGTACCCCATAGCTCACACCATGAAAGCACTTAGAAAACAGCAACAGGAAAAATATTAAGTCTTTGATAATGCAAACCAAGGAACAAAACAGTTATTGCATTGACTCAGGGTGAGAGAAACAACACGTTCCTGCCAGTGTACTTTATGAGAGAGCACCTAGAAAGAAGAGATGCCTGTAGGATATCTGCAGTTCAGTTCCCTCCCAAAAGCTGACTTCTATTCCCAATGGTGAGAAAACCAGCACAGCCTCTATAGTTTCCAGTAGCACCACTTCCAGCTTCATTAATGCATAAGAAGGATCATTTCCTTTTTTGGGGAAAAAAAAAAAAGCCCAAAACTGCCCTATAATGCATCCCCTATTTTGTTCCTTTCAAGCAAATTTTAGGGGAGATTGTAAATCGGCTCTTCCACACTCCATTTTGCACTTTCTTGTATACTGCTCATTGCTGTTTTCAAATGTATTTTTCTGTGAACTCTGTATCTATTTCAAAATAGTACATACTATAACTAACAGCAAATAAATATGCAAATCCCAAATTCGCCTTAAAAGGACCTATTAAGAACAGCAGCAGCATGTTTATAGTTCCTTTTCTTCGGTTTTTAGTTTCTGAGGCTTTACTGCACATTTTCAAACTTTACTACAAAAACTACGCAGGCTAGAATTTTACCGTTGGATTTCAGACAAAAGCTGAGAACAACTTAACTGCAGAAGACGGGGCTATCACAAAATAATCAACTACTGTGAAACTCAAGGTAAAACTGAGATTTAGCAAGGCATGCAGATTAGACTAAGTGTGCAAGCAATGTCCATCGTAGCCCACCAGAATTCATCCATACCCAATTCCTATTTCCAAAGGTCCCAAAAATTAAATCCATCTTGCAATGTGAACTGAAGGTCATTAGAGATGGGTCCAGCTGCACCAGCAGGGGAGTGAGTCCTGGAGTCAAGGACCTGGGCTAAATATAACCTGCCATCAGCTTCATCCTGCATTAACCTTGAGGCTGTTATCAAAGCATTCCAGTGAATTTCAAGTGCCTTGGTATCATGTGAGAAGAAAGTTGCTCTCAGGTATTCGTATCACTGCAATTCACAGATTCACAGTTTATTAATGATATATGTGCAGTGAACTTAGATGTATGAGCCTCAAGCCTCCAAGTTCTTACACCACTTCCTCGCAAGTATGGTCCTTTTTTTTTTTTTTTTTTTNTGAGAGCAGAGTCCATTCCAGCATCTCATGGTTAATTAATATCTTGGCCATACACACAACGTTTTATTGCTTAAACACTTTTAAAATCTAGTTTATAAACATTTTCATAATCTAGTTATCAATAACTGGTCTTCCCTCAGTCGTACGAACATTTGAACTGACTAATGAATATTAAAGGCTAATAACTTTATCAAACATCTTGAGGCCATATATCATCAAGATCTACAGCACCACGATAGCTGCTAAAGTATGCGAACTACACACACGTACATCCAATAACTTGGAGGTATGTTCACTGGAGGGTTGGCCAGATTGCAGAGCCACAGAAGACTGCTGCAAGTGTACAGCTGGAGTTCCGTTCACAGTTGGGGCAAATCCCTCCAAAATTTAAGATTTGTTGGAATCAAATAATGACATTTGCCTTGTGCAGAGCCCTGCCATGTCTGCAGGCTCATTGCATTTTAAGTCAGTAACACTACTTGTATGTTTGAAAAAAAATCACTTTGGAGCAGGAGAAACAATATTGTAACTTCTCTCTCAACAACATATGTATGTGATCAAGAGTCAGGAAGATTCTTATGTTTCATGATATAAACTTTTAAAAGCTTCACTTTCATTAGGAAGGTTTCTTATTCTGCCTAATCAAGATAGCCACAGTGTCCCTCATGTTTCAGCCGAGGTGTTACAGTCATTATGACCCAAGATTTGTAGATTTCTCTCAAGTTCAATTTCTTACAAATATTAACACTGGCAGACACAGACAGAGAAATTTCTACAATGCCCCATTAACCATTGTTTTCCAGCCTCAAAACCACAAGAGAATGTGCTGCCGAGCACAGAGGCCCCACAAATGCTATATATAAATCTTCCATTTCTGTTCCTATTGTTGACAAAGAGTAGGGGAGAATGAGGGAGCAAGGGGAGGTAGAATGCCTTCAGAGATGAACAGACAAAAGAAAGAGATATTTCCCATTTTTTCACCTCTAGCCTTGAAGGAACCCCGTTTTTCTCATTTGTTGGTTAACACCACACACAGACACGCACTTCTTATCTTGGCAGAAGCAAAGCTCCTAACAGCATAGAAAGGAAAGTCAGAAAAAATTTAACAGTTGCAGATGAAGAAATAGGACTGAGCTCTACAGCATATTCTCCCCTACAAAGTCCAGTCTACTTTTATTATGCTTATATTATAGAAATGGAGTTTCCACTATTTATCTTCCAATCCTCTCCTACAAGCCAGGCAGCCTCACAGTTAGAATGTTTCCTAACACTTGAGTCATCATTTTATTTGTCAAATGCTGAGAGTTTTTACTCCATTTCCTTCCTCCAAATGAGTTTCCAAACCCAAGGAGTTCTCTTTTTAGTCTTTTGGGAAAAAAGCACTAACCAAATGCTTCAGAAGCGTGGCATTTTTTTCTGCACTAAGAAATCAACACTTTTTTTATTCAATGCTTAGTATCAAAAAGAAGTCTACCAAAATAGGATCAGAGATTTTTTAAACCGGGGCGGGAAAGGGAGGACAGATGCATCCCCAGAGTATGCAAAATAGAAATGAGATTGAAAAGTGAATTAGGCTCAAATAAAGTCACCTTGATTCAAATTACACAATCACATGCTGCAGTAGCGTTAGAGATGTGGCCCTGTGATATCTAACGAGAAGTTACCATTCCCTTACTAACGCAGCATGCTTCCTTGCAAAATAAGCCTATAACCAGAAATGGATATTATACTGGATGTACTAACATCCTCAAATTAGTGCCCATACAGGCAAGCTGCAACCCACAGAGCACTAGCAGCTATGTAGGCCAGCCCAAGTCCTATCAGCCTGATAGGTTACAGCAAACAGTGCAGCTGCCCCCAGACTGCTCAGAGAGGCAGCTCACCTCTTGGTGAGGAGAGAGAATGAAGTCTTCAAGGGAAGACCACAGTTCTGCCCAAGCAGTGGGGCTGCAGGATTGCATCTTGGCTCAAGGTTCATCAGCTGGTGTAAGGATGAAATCAGTGACAGGATAAGCAAGACCCAAACACAAGTGGTTTTGCTGCTGCAGCTGGAGAAAGCTAAGCATGCTCCAAACATGGGGCTGCAATCAAGACCGGATGGAAGAGCACCCTGGATCCAGCACATAAGGTTTGATCACTGGGCTATAACTAAATCATGATGCACTATGCAGCACGCCTCAGTCTTCTGGTCCCCCGTTGTCCACATCAGAGCATGCCACAAGCGCGCTCTCAGTCCCTGAGCCTGGAATTCCTTCCCAGGGAAAGACCGCATGCCTCCAGGCACAGGGTTTGGAAGCAGCCAGGAAATACATTTAGACCCAAACAGTGCAAAGCACACTTGGACCTCACTGTTTGTTTATAGCTGGAGTGAACACAAAGACGGATGTGCATTAAGCAATACCCTGGGACTGGGATTCTGCCCAGTGCACTTCCCCTCTCCCTTCCATTCCCAAAAGGACAAGAGTCCTTTGGATCAAGGCTTGTTGTGCAGTCTGGAATGATGGTTATGCTAGAAAGTATTTCCCTGTGCTTTTGCATGCTAAGAACTTGTTATTTTGGGTTATTCCTAAGTGGAAAATACCTGAAGCTGCAGATGAAGCCTGCTATGTACAATTTACAAGTTTTTTTCTGGACAGATGAAAACAATAGTTTAGAGAGAAGTGCATCAACCTTTTCCTTCTGAAGCCAGTCCCTTCTCTTCAAAGACTGCAGGAGCCTTGGCCTGGAGGAGACAAATGGCATTCCCTGAGGTGGCCAACACGAGCATTTCAAAATTTTAATCAGTCTCAGGTACACGCACCTCACAGCTTGCACAAAAAAGGACAGAAGATACTCAGCCCATAAAAGAAGCCTTTTCCATGCAGCTGACTGTCATAGATTTATATTAAATCCCTTTAATTTGGGACCTGAAGATTATGGGGTTGGATAAAGTCATACAACTAACCACAGTGATTTAGGGACTGCTACTCCTGGATTGGAAGGAGATTGAAAAGGGACAGGGCTCAGGTATTTGGTTTGTCTTTAACCTCTCCAAAGCTGGACTGTTCTGGACATTCAGTCATCAAAGGAAGCAAGAAGCTGGATTTAAAGTCGTTATGGCTTCCAGATGGGGGTAAAAATGAACCAGAGAAGATCATTATGTGTCATTTGCACACTGAAGGGGGAGTACTTGCAGCGACACGAAATTTGGTGCATTTTTCAAAGGAGTGCAGTTTCCCATGACAAGCTGAGGCATCTTGTACACAACTCTGAAAATGGGTTTTGCCTTGGGGTTAAAGTTGACTTTGTTTTCAGCTGAAACACTGCTCGTGGTTTTTCAAGGTTAAAAGAAGAGACTCTGTGGAGTCCCACATGTGAGGTCTCACTTAACCTAAGGACTGCTAGGGAGGCTGGAAACTGCTGGTCTCCTCCTCTGTGGTCACATTTTCTGAAATGCCTTCCATGCAAGTAGGCATCCACATTAACTGTCTCACCAACTTCAGTAGGTGGTTTGGTGGCACTCATTGGCAAAAATTGTGTGTTAGGAGATCTGGAGCCTCTGGACTGACTCTCTGGGGCTGTCACAACTGATAAGCTCACTCTCCAAGGTGGCCTAGCTACAAGTATACGTCTATTCTCTCTACAATAACACACATGCACACTCACACCAACATTCTCTTAATAGGCAGCTGACAGGCAGGAAGATTATTTCTAATAACTTGGCTTATCATCACAGCTCCTGACGACATAAAGTGACCCACATGGAGGATAGCATGTTCATCTGCGAACTTCAGCTACGTCAGCAGAAGGAATGACAAAATAACCAAGCACAAGGACAGCAAAATGCAATATGCAGAGTCTCTAACTTTAGACCAAAAAGGTGCAGCCTAGAGGGAGGGAGCTCAGGTGATCTAAACAAAGCAATGCAAAGCAGAGACAACCTGGACTTTTCCTCTGGCTCATTGCTAATGCAGCGAGTGCCAGCAATTTAATCCTGGGAAAGCTCCAAGCCAGGCCTCACAACAAGAGATACCAGACCCCAGCAGCTGCACTGGCAGAACATGCTGGCATGCTGTTCTCCTTTTGCTGTCCCAAGGTGGCTAGGTGAATGCAGTCAATCTTGTAACAGAGGGAATTTTCTCAGGACCGTTCAAACAGATCTAGGACATTTCACGAGCCAAGTTGTTTAACTCCCACTTGCCTGATCCGAAGCCAGTGTGTGACCTTCTCCTTCACAATTAATCTGAGACAACTCAGCCATATCCGATGTTGAAAGGTTTCAGATCAGCCTTTAGATAGCAGAGACCAGGCAGCTGCTTGACCAGAGTTATGTACACTTTGGGAAGCATCAGTTATCCCCTCTTCCCCAAATCCTGACTGGCATGATGGGAAACCAGCTGGTACAGGGGCACGAGTATCTTATGAGGTAGTGCATAAACAAAATAAAGGCTCTTTTTTTAACTACAGCTTTGAGATCATCTTATTGGTCTGCTTCTTTTTTGCTCCCTCCTGTCTCACAAAAGGCCCCCTTTCTGTCCTTCCCATAATATCATACCCCTGTCATTACAAAATCCTTCTCTGCAGCTTCAGCCACCTGGAAGAGCTATCCAATATATCCCTACTTTATTGACTCCTTGCAAGTCACAGCTCAGTGAAGTATTTGCACAAAACAGCAAAAGTTGGGGAGAATGGGGAAAATGGCATATAAACAAATAACTAGAGAAACTGGTTTGCTGGTGCAGAAACAACAGATGAGGACAATTTCTTTCTGTCATGGAGTTTAAGCAAATGGGGCAGCTGCTAGCCAAATGCAACCCGGGGAAGTATGGGTCTTTCCATCAGTGGGAACTCAGCAGGGGTTAAAAGTTCAACAGGAAAGGATGCTAATGTGCACTGGATAAATCCCTTAGGATTGCAGTAACAGGAGCAATAATATAAAATTAGAGATACCAGCAGGTGAAAAATTTACTCAGAAAAACACAGGCCGGCAAAAAATAAGACAAAGGCATTCTGTTTCCCAGCTGAGGACAGCTAACTGGGTCAGAGCCATATAAAGATATTCTCTATGTGGCTATCTTATTTGCCTTCACTTGTGGAAGAATTTGTGCATTACTAGTATTAATGGAAGACAAAGAGATGCTAAGAAATAGTTTTCTCCATGTCCCAAAATTTATCATCATGGTATAAGATTTTTTTTCTTATCTAATTTATTTTTACAACAGTTTTCCTAGGTCAATAATTTACTGATATTTGTCCTAAACAGAGATTTAAAGAACTAATGTTAACAGTGAGTTTCACTGACTGTTCTTGAGAGGATATTTAATGAAGAAAATGAAGGATTACAAAGTAAGACAAACCTTACTTTATTCATTTGCAGGAGACCGATCTTGCAAAAAATCCCCCTGTCCCACTTGGGTCAAATGGAATAAAATATCTACCTTAAGTATGAATACTGGGGGGAGGGAGAGGGAAGGAAGTATATTTATGTTCTGCAATGTGAGAATTCAAATAGCAACTTTTTGTCAAAATGACAAAGAAAAAAAACACATTCAAAAAATTGCAGAGCATGTAGAAAGGTATGAGAAAGCAAAACTTCCAATGTCTGAAGTTTCTCGTATTGATTTCTGGAAAAGGTAGAAAAATGGACCAAGAGGTCTCATATTCAAGCTGCCCTGCTTTACTAAGGGAACTTTTGACTGAGTGAGCAATGTGATTCCGTAGTTTCAGGAAGCATTTTTGGAAGAAATGTATTGGTCTGGGGGGAAAAAAATGGAGAATGAGTCAAAGCCAAAAATTGGTACTGAAGAATACCTACAGCTTAGGAGAGCCTCAGTCTTAGCGCTCAGGAATTGTCTCCAGATCAGAAAAACACAGAACCACCAGAGTATTTCCTTCCCTTTACCTGCCACCCATTTAGGGATCATAACACTGACTCTCTGCAAGGCTTCACTCTTGTCTCCATGATAAAACAGGATCAAGGGGAAAGAGGAAGATGGCATGAGGCAAGTAAGCGTTCGGGAGGATAAAAGATCCTCTCCATGCTGAAAAATGGAGGGCACGAGAAGGGAAGAAACAAGCTGTGGGTCTCTGCACAGAAGGAAGGAATGCCTGGAGCCCTGGCACAGAGATACTAAAGGAACAACCTGGCCTCTGAGGAAAACCAGGGGTGCAAAACTAGAGACATAGGAAGAAAGGGTACGGAAGGATGCACAGAGCCCGTGGCAAGAAGGGAACAAAGTCGCAGGACTGAAAAGAGATAGGCAAGTAACACAGGTTGCACAGCAGGGCAGGAAAACACATGAATGCCAGAAACCCTTTGAGTGTGCAATGTACTTACACACCTATAAAGCACAAGCTATGTAGCTGCACTGACGATTACACTGTTTTATTCTGTATGGCAACAAAATGGAACAGACAAAACCAGAAAGTCTAAAATAAAAGAGGAAACAACAACCACAAGGACAAGGACAGCATCTCACCAGGGAACAATAGGCAACATGCAGCAAGGAGAACTCAAGGAGGGTGGTATCTCCAGACCAACTAGCAGGAGGCCAGTACAGTGGTCTGTGTTAAGTCTACTCTCTAGTACTCCAAGGTGAATATGTAAGCTTGGCAACACACAGACGGAGAAGTCCCTCTATGCATAAGAGGACTGGAACTGCAACGACTCCCAGCAAAAGCAGTGGGTATAAAAGGTGTGGAAAAGTCCTTTGTAGCTCCCTGTGTACATCTTCAAAGGCCAAAGAGATGCTGAGCTTTCTTATCAGAGTGTATATTCTGTTCTGCAGGGAAGTCAACAGTTTAATGCAAACTGATTAAGACACAACACCCTTTCCTCTTGCTATTATACAGATTACTTTCCCTTTTATTGGTGATCACAGTCCTCTACCAAATAGAAGAACAGCTTATATACATGACTAATATTAAGAAACGTGTTTAATGTACTCTTACTCCCTGTAACAAAATTTAGTGTCTAGGGGAAGAGACTGCACTTTGTGACCAGACAATTCTTTGCAGACCACATGAAACACAAAACTAGGGTTTGCAGACTGTAGTCAGTCAGCTCTAATCTACAGAATAATAGAACAACTTTTTCAGCTGCACTAGTTTCTAAAGAATAAAGACTGCCAGAAAAATGAGTATCTCTTAGAGAACTGTAAAATTAGCGGCTGTAGGGAATATAGTATACATGATGTATCTGAATTACAAGCATTTGACAGAGCATCTCAGGAAACATTACTCACAGAATTTATTCACTTCAATCTCGATGGGAACAAAATCATCCAAAGCAAAAACAGACTGAATGGCAGTAAACAAAATCCAGTTTTTGGCACTACATCAAGTTCACACACTTAGCTTACTGGATTATAGGGAAATATGTTAGGCCGCTATTTGCCTAGCATCTTCATCATTGTTCCAGAAAAAATAAAGTGTCTATTAATAAAGAATGGCATAGTTATAAACTAAAAAATGGTTTAAAACATTAGTCAAATCAGAAAACAGAAAAAGAAAAGTAGCTTTAAAGGCTGGAACCACAACTGGAAAAAAATGAGACTGAAATGAGCTCTATACAGAGACATTAGCCACTGTCACAGGCTGGCTGCAAGGATCATATGTGGTGCCGTGGGTTACAACAGTGCAAAACTGTCACTGCCAGGTTCTCTTCCACATACCTTGCAAGAATGTCACTGTCCCTCTAATAACCTTGAAAAATAGCTTCAGGGCTCAAGACATGCACAGTAACGCCAGCATAGCTGAGGATAAGGTAGGGCTGTCTTAAGGATTTTGGTGGCCCATGACACAACTATGATTAAACATCCCTACAACTCCAGACAGACACGTGCAGACAGCAAGTCTGACTACATTCACACAGCACGTGAGAGAGTTCAGATGAGCCTCCACGCTAAATTCAACACACCAGATTTGCTCTGCATGCACAATTTATTTGCACAAGTACGTTAGCAGCCTTTGCAAGCTGCGAGTACTGGCTTCCTCAGAAATAGAGGAAAAATTATGTCGAGTCCCTTATTACACGAGATACTTTATGTATACAGGAAATCCTGCAATAAATAGGATGCCTGGGAATTCCCGCATTGGTTCAGGGATCTTTTGACCTTCTCACAACCCCATGCATTAAGACAGTTTAGCATTTAGGGCCAGCATGTCAGACAACAGGGAGACTCAGTCCCTATTTCTAGAACACTCAGGGATATTTCATTCACTTTGAGACATCTCATTAACTAAAACAAAAATTTAGCTAAAGCAGAAGCAGAGGAGAAACAAGAACATCCGGGGGCTGATTTAAAAGGAGACGCTAAGAAAATTAAACACACAGACCTTGGCTCGGAGACAATGAAGAAAAAGAATATAACAAGAAATGACAAATACTTGAAGGCTATAAACACCAAGAAAGGAGAGGAATTTGGTGTTGTGCAAGAAGTAGTAAACCTATGAGTAATGACATTAAATTAAGAAAAGATAAAGTTGCATTGAAACATCAATTTGTCTTTACAAGTAGTTCTAGTATGATATCAAGCAGTCTTCCAACAGAAAGTTCAGAAGATCCATTGCTTTGAGTATTTAGGAAGATTTGGGACAAATAATTGAAAGTGGTCTGTAGGAAAAATATTCCATACTGAGAGTCAGGGAAGTTGCATGATTTAGTAAGGTTTTTTTCTTAGTGTAACTACTCTGAATAACTATTTTGAAACAAAACATTAGAATGAGATTTTCTAGCTCACAAGGATGGTGAAAGTTAGTTTGTGTTCTCTTGCTAAAGAGGTCCTACAAATTATAAAAGTATTATACATTGCTTATTGGATATTCTTTGACATCACTGCATCTAAACTCAGTGTAACGGATTTAAAAGGAAAGACTAAGAAAAAGCTAAATATGTAGACCTTGGCAAAGAGACAATGAAGAACTCAACGGACATATCTGTTTCATATCTGAAGGATATAAACCACAAGAAATCAGAGACAAAACCACACTCAAGTAATGGCAGCTTAAATGACTTCCTCAGAGTGCAGAACTAGACAATGGTGAAGCCAAGAATCAATCCCAGGGGTATCACAAGAAGCTGGATGCTCTGGATTCCCTTAGATCAATGGGAGCTGTATCTGCTCATGTCATGACTAAAAGCTCATTCCCTCTAAAAGAAATGTACTTTGGGTAAATCTAAGCTATAAGAGGTACTAAGAAGCATGCTAGTAATCACAGAAAATGCAAGACATGTTCAGCTCCAAACCAGTCACATGGTAGAACGGACACATTTAGCTGTATTAATGCAATGAGACAACTGAAGTACAAACATTTTTATATTTCAAATAACCTTTCAAATGAACAGGACCTTTATAGCCTGAAGGGTCAAAAGTAAGAGAACTGTACTTGTACCTACACATGACCAAACTTGAATCCATTAAGCATGTTCTCATTCAGGTATTGAAAATTTTTGGATGATTTTTATACCTGCTGGAGAATTGAACAGAGACCTTTCTGACCTTAAAAGAGATCATTTCTGCTTTGTACTAGCAAAACCAGACTCAGTGTAGCTATAAAGCACTTCCCAAACCTTACTCTCGTATAGAAGAGATACCATGCTTGCATGTGCAGCCGAACACCAACCATGTCCCATTCTGCTAAAGGTTCTCCTGCCAGTGTTGGCAATGGCTGCAGATAATCCAGGCAGCCAGACTTAGAAATCTTCTTTAAAAGCCTAATGATTAATCAAGTCTGGTTTTGCAGTATTAGTACTGTCACGGGTCACAGGCAGGCTGATGAGAGGAGCCCAATCCCTCAGAAATTAATTCAAGTCCTTCTAAAGGGATGAAGCAATTGCATCACCAATGGAAACAGCAAGCACCAGCTGGAAGTCACTGCTCACTGATGGAAATGAAGGGCAGCAGCTGGATCCCGCTGGATCACTTTGTAGTTGCCTGCAGCTCTCATGCAGTGTTTAAGTCTCCAGAGTAAACGTGATGCTGTGCAAATACCACTGCTGGACACATTGAAGCTATGGCGGCTTAAGGCAGCGGAAAATTAATGCAGGATCCTAAGGAAAGGGGGGGCAGAGTAGACAAGATCTAATTGTAATCTCACCTAGGAAATAAAACTTCGTGACTGTATCGCTAATGGCAAAGTGGTGCTGTGCTCGTGTTGCTGGTAGGTACCTGACACAGTGACCATATGACTGCCTGCTCACAGTGTGGCATACGCATTTTGACAAGATGAGGCTTTCTGTGATGGCTTCTCCAGTCAAAACACCAGCGTGGGGGCAGTGCCCCTCCTTCACACCTTAGAGAAGGGAATGCACTGCTATCTGATGGGCAGACATAGTTCCCTGGCCCTCCTGCCCAGGCACGAGACTAAGATTACAGGGGAAAGTGTGGTCGCACTGGCTGTTGGCTGAACCATACTGCAGCTTCCCCAGAGCCCACCTTCAAAGTGCTCTCTCTGCTTTGAGAAGTGAGGTGTCCCAGGGAAAGCTCTGGGCTTGAACTTAAAGGTTTTCTAGTCTCTGCAAAACCTGCCCTTTCCTGCAATTTAATACTTTTTACAGGGAAGCTGAAAGGATGGGGGAGTGGAGGCAGCAGAATTATTTACATCATAAAACATACATAAAACATCAAACAAACAAATGGAAAAGGAAGCGTCTGAGCTGTTGGAGTTATTAACACACCAGGGTCCAGGGCTGGCAACAGGTGTGCCACACAGCTTGCCATCTCCTTTTTGATTCCTTCTTATGTTGTGCTCATCCTCAGTTTTCCCTCCAAAGCATGTGCATTCATATATATTCTTTACAATGTCAGGGGGCCAGGCAGCCACCGTGCTGAGCCTGTAGGACAACTGCATCACTGCTTTTATTCCATACAGCTACTCCAAGGTGAACATACTGAAAATGCATAGCCAGAGGAACACGCTGAAAACGTGCAGCCACAGGAACCTCCCTACAGTGCAAACCTGACTAGGATTGCCAAACTCCAGCACAGCTCATGGCTGCCTGCCAGGATGTACCCCAGGCAGCAGGAGCGGGAGCCGGGTCATGGGAGAGAGAGCTGAAGGTGGCCGTGGCTCTGAGATGAGCCTGTGTATGGAGCACAGCCCCTCTCCTCCTGGGTACAGCGGTAAAATAAGAAGCTGGGGGCTCTGACCGTTCATCCGGGGAGATGGAAGCCACTGTCTTTGTCACTCCGTGGAAGGATGCTGGCAGATGACTGGGCAGGTCTTTGGCTCACAGTCCTAATTGCACTCACCAGCCACCCCCATGTCCTGGCTTTCTTTTCCTTCTCTCCTCCCCCCCAGTGCAACATGCACCACTGCACAGGTCAAGGTAGGCAGGAGGGGGAAAAATGCAAAGTATCACTTTTCATTTCATACTTGCACCAACTGAATACAACAGTCTTTTTAATGAAAAAGCTGAAAAAGGCTCAAGGCCAAGCCTTGGCCAAAACATGAATCACCATAAAACTACACTTACAAAGATCCCCATATAAGGAAATAGAAATAATCATCCCAAGCCCCCTACATGTTCAGATACCCTTGTGCTAATGAGCGGGCCAGCTTTTCTGAGCTGAGTGTATGTGTGGGTATTCATACGCGCACGTGTGCCCATTCCTGGAAAGTAATAAGAGAAAAAAAAAATCAGAGAAGAATATAAGAATAATTCTGGGCAGTAGTGCTGGAGCAGCGAATCTATAATACCACTATATTCAAACAGAGAAGTCATCTACCGGTCTTGAAAAAAATCTGCAAAAGTAAAGATCAGACGCACCAGGTTTCTTTGTAACTGCACTGTACTACTAAGAGCAGTAGTATTTGAGCTGCCCTGACCCCCCTGCTTCCCTCTGCCTCGGAGAAAGTCTATACTGAGCTCTGCAGAGCCATAAGGCAGTAGGTGACAGCACTGTGCACACAGGGAGGCTGAACACAGACACCGTTCAATTTCTGACCACTTTCTTCTGAAAAGAAGATCCCCATATAAGGAGATCTAAGACTTTCCCCTTGGGGCTCAGGCAGCGGGTGGCTGTGGAGGGATTACACACACACATGCTCACTGTCGAAGTTCAACAACATTTTAACCCATTCCTTGGTGGTGTGGATTTGAAACTGCTTTGCTATTGCCATTCCCAGGATTGAGGAGGCAGGGGAGGGAAGCGAGCGAGGAAAGGGGCGGCTGCTGGGGATGCCTCATATGAAGCATTGGGCTCCTGCCTGCTCAATGACCAAGCGGTCCTGACCTCACTTGCGGTAGGGCTGAAGAGATGGCACATTTGACACAGCCACCTCACGCACCCTCCACCATGTAACAGAGCCTATATACTTGGCTAGGTACTCAGAAGAGCCCCAGCACTACAGCTTTTGAGTCATACTCTAAACAAAAGGCAGACAGAAGGAAGAGGTACAGAGATGCAGTTGATTCAATACAAACAGCTATTATTGGAAGATGATTTCATTAATGAATTATCCCAATTGCAGCTTAGCTAGTAGGCATGTGAGAAGCCCAAAGTCATCGGTTAAAGCTGAAGCAATTTTCTTTTGTTCTGTAATTTAGCTTCTTGGGAGGTGTCAGTCTCCCAACTGTTTCTAGTCACACGCATGCATATAGAGCTCACTATACAATCCACACGCTAATTTCAGCACACAAACTGAAGGTTCCTCCCATATTCCAAAATGCCTTTCTGATGGAAAGATGACAACATGGATGGAAAAGGGAGGACCACCACATTAACAAAGTTGGGGAAGGGGGAGAGCATGAAGAGAAGGTGACATTGATAGGAAGTGAAAAGAAAAGAAATTCAGAAAAAGAGGAGAATGAAGGAAAAACTAGGAAGGGAGGGCAAAGTATAGAAGCAAGGGGTATGAAGAATAAAAGAAAAGGACAGAGAAAGACATACAGAATTCAAAGCATACAGGCAACGCAGATGTACTAAAAACTGCTAAAGAAAAACACATGTGTTTTAAGGATGGGTTTCAGTTTTCTGAACAGAGACATTTTGAAAAACTTAAATTTTCTGAGGCACCCGTGTTGGACTAGCAGATCTGACACAGAAACTAATGAAGAGCCAAGCTCTCCTGGAGGCCAGGCAGGGTACTTTGGGTACCTAAAATGGTACAACGTGCCCAACCTTAGGCAGCTGAATTACACTCTAAATGTTGAAGACCGCAAGGTAGACCCAAACATCCAGTGAGAAAAGGAGAGAACCAGGAAAATGGGAAACAGTGACAGAGTGAAATCTTCTCATCCTCCAACAGTCTTGTGAGATCAAAAAAGCCTGAACTGTGTGAAAATTGGTAGCCACTACTGTACGAATGTGGGCAACCCATCAAAGGGTGGGTCAGAAAGATCAGAGTCACTGAAAACAAGAAGAGAGACATACTTGGATCAATTAGCTGGCACATGAGGTTGGATATATGTCAGCTCGAATCAGGAACGGCCATCATGTTCTAAATGTAGGTTCATATTGCTTATAATGGGAGTAATACTTGAGAGCAATAAGGAGAGCTTAGGAAAGAAAAGACAACATAAAAATACAGCAGCCATATTAGGCAGCAGTTCAATGAAAGATCTGCCCAGCCCTTTATCCTGGCTCTCACGGTGGCCAACAGCAGCTGCTCAGCCAAGAGTCCAGGATGAAGACAACCCTCCAGTGGTACTTCTGCAGAGCGCTTCTTGTAGCACTACAGTCTTAACTGAGCCACAAGTAGTATCTTTGCACCTCATGGCCTTTGGTGGCTTTCTGTTCTGTGAATGATATCCACAACACCCTGCATGAAGGAGCTCCACAGATGAATCCTGGGACATGTTAAAAGCCAAGTTCTTTTGACTGCTTTGAACCTGTCCTATCACTTGCTAGTTTCACATAATCCTTCCTCTTTCGCAATTCATGCATAGGAAAAGATGGTGGACAATTATTTCCCTATATGCCCACCTGGTGCCAGTTCCAATGTTAAAAACAAAGCACAGCAATTCCATGGAGAAGCTCTGGTGTTTATCCTACTTATGCTTCTCTCAGTGAGAAAGCTAGCTTATCTTTTTCTTCTGTACAGTCGTTATTGTACATTGTTAACAAGACAGAGGGTAGTCAGAAAAATCACACTTGATGAAGCAAGCTAGGGGAAGGCAATCTAAATACATTTTCTTACACCTTCCCCCTGCTCAGTGGACTGATCCTTTCTGTTAACTACAAACTTCATTGAGCAGCTTCACAAAGACTTTTATGTCCTTCATTAATGCAACCCAATTCAAAATGGCTTTTTCACGCTTACTGTAATGCAATACAATTTCTGTGGTACATGTATACTCTTGTCCCCAGCAGCTATCCTGAACACAGGATAAGGGAACAGCTGCTACTAGCACTGCCAGGCAAAGGAGATCTTCCTTAGCTCCAGCATTCGCACCTGCCTTTTTCCTGCTGTGGGAGAAAAGTTATTTTCCTATATCTTGGGTGGGAAGAGAAAAGTATGATTTATCGTTAACTGAGCCTGCCCCCCGCACCGATTCATTTGCTGTCTGGACATTCCTGGAGGAAATACAAAGGGCAACCTTCATGCCTCTCATCACATCAACATACACGTATTCCCAGCTCTGCACAGCAGCACTGCTCCCTTAGTCGGCATGGATTGCACTTTGGGTGAATCATAGCAGACATTTGTCTTTTCTGCATATCCCTTCTCAGAGAACCACAGAGAAGGAATATAGTACTTCCTGTGGAAATAGAAGAGCAGATGCTAAGATGGGACACGCAAACATTACTTGGGAAGAACTGGTAAATCAAGGGAAGAGAGGAAAAAGAATGGAAGTGGAAGGAGACTGAAGAAAAGGAGAGAAGTGGAGAGAACTGAGAGGGTGGCTGCTGATGTGATAACAGCACAGCAAGCATTTTTAATTGGGTCAGCTGTATGAGAAGGCAAATGACAGTGGTTTTACTGTGTATTTTTGAACTTATGTAACCTTAGCACACTTCCTTATTACAATACATTTTATTGCTAATCATTTGCATCTGCAAAACAATCTCTTACTGAGACAAATTGTATGCAGCATATTGGAGCTGAAGTTACAGCCACTGATTTGGTAACTGAATCTGGATTTTCTTGGGATTAGGAAGGTTGGTTGGATTTTTTGCACCTAAGAACGGAAATCCACAATTTTTAAATCACTTCAAAAACATCCATCAGGGGTATCGTTCAATGCCTATATTCAAAGTTTGGAGAATTATAGTAGGCAATAATTTTTAATGCTTTTAGACCAAGGCTGGGTGTGAACATGCAGCAACATAAATAGCCTAAGAATTATAAAATAAGACAAACGTATATTGTCATGCATGCACAAATACATATGTGCATAAAGGACAAGCCTCCCCAGAAGACACTAATATATCTTTAGTCAGCTACTACTAGTAATAAAAACAAAAAACAAACAAACATCAAACACTCTGTGGGAAACCTTTTAAAATCATTACATATGCATGTAACAGTTTAAAAATCCATATGGGCATAAAGTTTAGATTTTAACTGCATAGAAGTCAAGAAACATGGTTTTAGCATGATGTGGCTTATTGGCTTTCTGTAAATCCGCTGACCTTGTATAAACCAATATGAAATACCCAACATATTTGTTGAAGATATGAGTGAAGAAGAAAAGTATATATGAAGATATACTTTTACCATTGAAATCCTTAACCTACAACTACTCACATTTGAACCTGTTTTGTTGGGGCTAAAATAGCACACTCAGTTCCACAGACAGTATCGTTAGAGACCTGTATGTCCCATCTGCACTTATGTCTGCTTGCTCAAAGCATTCCTCATTTGAAATAGCTGGGACAAGAAGAAAAAATGAACCTACAACATATGACATGTGACTATAGGTTGGTGTTTCACCCCAAGAAGAGTAAGAATGAAAAGGATTCTCCCCATTCTAAGTCAGTGTTCCTACACAGCTCTCTTGGGCAATGTTTATTCCTATATATTGCACCAGTCCAACTTACATCAGCTTTGAACATTATTTTGGTCATAACCCATATCAGAGCTCTCCCTGGATATGTGTATCAACCTAAGTGGCACCTGTTCATTTCCTGATGGGTGATAAATTGCTATATGCTGTGTTTAAGAGTGCCAACACACAGAGCCAAACTTACCTAGAAGTATTAAAAAAAAAAAAAAAAAAACAAAACCATATTTTCCACTCAGTTGCAGAATCTATGAAATCTGACAGCAGCTTATGCAGCATAACTCTCAAAAACATAGTTCAGCTGTGATTGAATGCAGCTGGCTACCCAAATTACAGATTACCTCCTTCTGCACCAATATAAAAAGCCAAGCAATGGCTGTAGACATGAGCAGACCCAGCAACTGAGAAAAGCATTTTCTCTTGTGGGAATATGTTGCTATGCGAGGGGAGGAGGCTGCAACCTGCAGCTAGGTCCTAAAACTGAGCCCCAGGTCCTGAGGCTTTGGTGGTTAGACCACTTCTAGCCACGGTAGGAAATCTGCCTAATTAAGGACCACAACAGAGACAGCTTGTTCAAGTCTACCTACCACCTCAGGTAGAAAGTAGAAAAAGAAATATCCCTGACCTGATTACAAGGTCCCTAAGGACTTACAAATCTCATTTGACATTAACAAAGCTGTAGGTGATGAGGTCTTCAGTAACAGCAGTTGTTTGCAGAGAGGCTTACTCCATACCTCAGACTAGTTGGACTAGCAAGGTACTTTGAGAAACAGCTGCCTAAAAGTGAAATGCAGTAAAAATAATTTAAAAAATATCGGATAAGTCTGAATGAAATATTTTTCTTAAAATACAATGGAGAAGGACATTTGTTTGCATCCTGAAAAGAAACTGCGTTCCTCTGTATCTTAAGCCCTAGCAATAAAACTGTTAATCAAGGTCTAATTGTGTCTCAGAACAATACATTCTACTTGAACCAAGAAGAGGTTCAATACAACTTTTAATCCTTTTCATTTTATATGCAAATACTACCCAATGCTGTTTCTCTTCAAAATACAGTATATTGTATTAGTATATAACTAACACTGAATATTAGTTACTGGGAACCAATAATTCCTAACGACTTGGAGAAACTGCTACTGGCTTGTCCTGGACGCCCAAGTCAGTTCTCAAATCTAAGAAACATTATGTGTACCAAAACTGTGCCAGAAGGCAGCAGTGGTGAACTCACAACATAACTTGAATCCCTTCAGTCTCCCCATTAGGATTTCAGTTGCAACCTGCCCCAGGAAGTTTGCACCAGAGCTAGAGTTGGAAAGCAGCTCCCCAAGAACCCAGACTCTTTTCTTAAATGACAGCATATTCTAAAACTAGTCAGTGGTAGGGAAAATGAGGTGCATGGGATTATTAATTAGTGATGGAGGGGCTGAAACCAAGACTAAGAACTCGTTTTGGCTCTTGGATCAGCCCTCTCATCAAGCAGCCAAGGCGAATTTTGCCTCTCCCCTGTTCTCGCCTGCACACTCCTGCTCTGGGACTTGCTTCTCTTCAGGAGCCGGGGAGGTGTAGAGCCCACTTGCTGTGGCTGACACTGCAATACTCAAGGATACTTAATACAGAGGATAACAGAGGAAAAGATTTTCAATACAACCTCCTAAACAGAAGCAAAAAGATCCAGAAATATGGAGTAAGTAATTTCTTACTAAGCTTTCATAGAGACAGAAGATGTAAACTCAACTTAGAGATGATGCTGTCTTAACAAGGTATCCAAGATCACATTTCCTAGCAGCCTCCAGAAAAATCCACTTTTTTCCACTATCTGTAAATGCTCTCAGTTCATGTGTGCAGAAATTGTCACTTGTTTACACCTACCTAATATCTAGAGAGACAGTTATAGTCTCTTCATGTGCAAATGCATGCTTGAATGCATTCATGCATTGCTCTGCAAGTGTGTTCATCCACTGACGTTCTGCACAGTTTTGGCAACTACCTGCAAATCTGACTTTAAAAAGTCAGTGCCAAAAGCAAAAATGAACTTGGATCGAAAGGTCCAGATTTACATATGTCCTTATTTTATGTCCTGGCTTGTCTAAATTTGGGGGGTGGCTATATATTAAAGGGAAAAGAATTAACTGCTAACAATGTATTCAGAACTCCACAAGTTCACAGATTTTTAAACCCATGAATTTGATTGCTATTTATGCCCACCATAAACTTAATGTTTACAATTCTAACTAATTCCTCTCTTCACAAAGGAAAAGGGCACATTGGAATGAGAAATGTGAAAAGAGTTAAAAAGAAATCCTTACGCCTGCTCTGTAAGTAGCACACCCATTTCAACTCATTTGCTCTCATGTGGCAATTTTGTTTTAATTCCAGCCTCTTGGGTTTTAGCATGTATGGGACCTCCTGGTACTTCTGTCAATACACCCACACTCTCCTCTCACCACGGATGCCCCGGTGTCTGAGTGCCTCTAACCAAAACATACAGCGACAGCAGCAGCACAGAAGCAAAAACCCAAAGACAGGCAAACAGAATCCAGGACAAAAATGCATCCTTCAACTCACAGCTTCCTGAGAATTTGAATAAGCATATGCTTAACCTAGAGGGGTTTACATTTCCAAGCATGAGGCCTATGCCAGCTCTTAAAAAGGGCTGCAGCCCACCAGGAAAAAAACTGGAGGGCTCACCTGGCTTTTGGCCATCGTGGCTAACCTGAGGGTCAGCGTATTAGGTCCAAAAAGCATCTTAGAGCACACAGAGTTGTTCAGTGAAATGTGTGCTAGAGAAAAAAGCATTCCTGGAGACATGCAGCCTAGCTGAGCTCCAGCCATAGCCAGAGCTCTGAGCCCAGGTACAGCCTCACATCAGCAGGGAGGAAGGATTATCTGGCTGAGCTGTTGAGTCAGAAGCTGCAAGAACACTGCAGGGCATCGCTCACTCCTGGCAGCGGGTGGGCTTGTCCTTTCCCCGTGTACCATAGGGAAGCCTCTACACAGATCTTCCCTAGAAATCACCAAGTCTGGCAGGGAGCTTTGGGCAGGGATTTATGGTTTATGATTAAAAGGTCTGCGTACAAAATACCAAGTCACAAAAAAGGGACAAGTTTCAACACCATCCCTTGCATTTAAATGCTGGGAAAGCCAGGTACTAAGGTTCATGGTATTTCATCTTTAACAGCATTATTGAATCCTGACATCTGTGGTTTAGGCTATTTATCCATCAATCCCACCTCTTTTCTAACAGGGGACTTTTTAACTTGGCAAAGTTTTGCCCCTCCCTTCACCCTCAGTGAATCGGAGTTAAATTTGGCAGTGAACTATAGTCTTCCATACCACGACTTTCCACCCTGGTGCACAGAAAGTACTATTTTCTCAGTCAATAGAAATGACAGATATCCATTTAAGTAGTTCCTGGCTGCACCATGCCCTTCCCTGTAACAAGAAGATGAATTCTGCTGCCCAGTTCTGTGGCTGCAAATCGAGGGCAGATTATTAACAAGACTGAACAGGATAGGTCTAAAGATATTCTGAACAAGGTCTAAAACATAATGTTACTCGGTCTGAGAGATAGTCTTGTATCAGCTGGAGCTATCTAGGAGGAAAAGATACTTTTAAGAAGAATTTATCAATAGCAGGGATCTCAAGGAATTTCACAAAGAAATTAATCTAATTCATGAATCAGCATAAATACATAGGAATCGCAGAACCCTGGATCCATTCATGGCAGCTTGGGTGACCTTTGTGGATGTCTGCAGACAAACATGTACAGCCACCTGTGTGTGATGTCTTCGCCAGTCCTTTCATGATATTTCACTGTTCTATTACCATATCTTTAAAAAAAAAAACCAACTCATATTTTCTGATTGGTAGTAGTCTTCCATTAATCTTTTATTTCTATTCAAGCCCCTATTCAAATTCATACCCATTTATCAAATTAAATAAGGAAACCTGCTTGTTTATCTCAGCCTTAAAGGCCTGAGACAAACAAACCAATAGAAGACTAATAGACCAAACAGTCTTTTTCAAAACAAAGTATGACATGGGTAAAACAAAAGTGAGAACAGAAATGAAATCCCTCCAGGAGTCTCTCATGAGGCATGAGAAGACCCAAGATTTGTTCTTATGACCAACTACCAAATGAGAACTACACGCTGCTCTAACATTCACCTCTGGAAAAGCAAAATGAGTATCAGAGTGCAAAGAAATCACACATTTGAGGGAGTCGCTTCAGTAAGGACAGAATCTGCTCAGAACATTCCCACAGAAGGTAATAAGCTAGGTGAGCATGTTTTGGCTTCAGTTTTGAGAACTTCATGAGCTTCTAAATCTTAATATGCGTCTTGGGCTGGTAGTTTGAGAGCTGGAACAGCAGCTGCCGGAGAGTATCAAGAGCTGCAACTAGTCTATTATCAGGCACCAGTATGTGACAATTCACTGATCACGGTCTGTTACGTGCACCTACAACATCTACTACTGAAGTGACTATTTTGTCCTTCCTTCTCCTCAACAACAAATATACCTATCAAAATGTACCACTTTGGGACCTGTGCGCTTCATATTACTGCCTCTCCAGAGGAGGTATCACATCCAAATATGATTTTTGTAAGTGACTGTAGCATCACATAACCCCAGAAAATTCCTTGCTCATCTTGGTCATCCTTCAGCTTGTCCCCATGGGACTGTACACAACTGCACTGCAGCTAGTTCTGGTGTTACCTGCAGCTCCCAGAGACATCCTAGTCCGTAACACTTAACCACATCCTCAAAAGAAGCAAGGAACCCCAAAACTCTTCAATCTTCCCCCACAAAACTGAAACAACAAATAATTTTCTCTTCAGAGCAGTTAAAACCTTTCATTCCAATTTCATCTTTTTGTTTTATATTGTATAACATCAATATAGCTGTTGAAAACAAAATAAACATTTCAAAATGAAAAATCAAAATATTCTGCTCCAAAAATCTGGAAATAAAATGTTAGAATGTTCTGCCTCTGTTCTTTCTGTGTTTTATTTATTTTGTCTAAGTTAACACACATCTTTCAAGCATTTCAAGTTTGCTGAAATTACTTTTTTAGAAGCTAAATACTTCCAGAAAATGTCTAACCAATTTCAGCAGCTGTGTCAATCACTAGTACTTGTCTGTCTCTGCACAGCTGGGTTAAGAGACCCAGTGAGAGGCTGTAAGCCGTGAGTTTGAGATAGTTACATTGGTAGCTGGAGATTAACTGCTGTTGATTAACCAGAGCATGACATTTAATTATCAGCTGATTTGGCACGAGATGGAAGCACCAAAAGAGCTATTTGAACTCTAACTTTTCCTTCTTTATATCTAGGTAGCTCAGGTTTTGCAGGAATACAAACCAAATTTCACAGTGATATTAAATATCTTGTCTTTTGTGTTCATTGTTGCATGGCAGCAGTTATCCTTGAAAGGTGCACTGAGTATTAGATTGCTCAGCAAACAAATAAAATATATTTCTGTATATGAAAACAGCATGAACACTGAATTTTGGAGGAGGATCTGTTTAAATTTCAAAATAAATCACTCTCATTTGTTAGTTACTGTTCTTGTCCTAATCACGTAATGCCAATGCATCTATAAATTGCCTTGTCAGAGAGTGACTGCTGAAAGTGATGAAAGCTGTCAGTTAATCAAAAAACCTGAATTAATCAAAAGGAAAGGAAAGCAGACCCAGCACTAACATTAAGGCTTTTTCCTGCTCCACCAGGGATGACAGACATGACTGAGGGAGCCGCAAAGTTAACAGACAAAAATTATGACAAAAAGGAAGAGGAAACCTCGCAGGCCTCAACGCAGAAGCAGGTACAGCGGCTGTCCCAGCATCTCCTCCAAAACTCCTAAGTACCCTGAACTTTTAAGTAAATTTGATCTTCACCTCATTTGTTCTCATGGTGGTAATAAAACACTCCGCTAAGAAACCACTGCATCTCACCACAGAGACAGAGCTTCACTTCAGGGGTGGACAAATAATCTTCCTATCTAGTTTAAACATCGTTTTGCAAACTGCTTTCAGATTCGCCAAGACAAGCAGCACTACAGAAGTGACGATATTTCTTCAGAAATTATTCTCTCCTAGAAGCTGCTGACAGGCCACAGGACTGGGTTTGCACAGAAGAATGACTCATCACTTCTGATTAGAGGAATGAAATAAACATGGGCTTTATCAACACTGGAAGTTTTACCACTTCACATTCTTTAACACACAGTTCCAAATCATAGGGCTACATTATTTTGTCTTGTAAGGGAATGAATTTCCACTAATGCCGGGGTGAGTTTGGTATGTAATCTCTTCACCTGAGGATAGCCAGTAATAACATTATACTGGGGGGATGTAATTGCTGTCTATACACAAATCATGGTAAATACTAGGGAGGGAGAAGACCTATTTAACCAAAAGGACACAGTGGCTCAAGAAACAGCGCATGCCTCTGTTTCAAGCAGGAATTAGAAGAAGATTTCTAACCAGAAAAGAAACAAGGTTCTAGGACAGCCTCTCAAATAAGAGTTGTCAAGAGAAAACTGTTTTAAGATGGGGTTTGATCAGTTTATAAAAGGGATTATTCCATGGTTTGCCTGCAGCACTAGGAGACTTGGCTTCAGTGACCATGGAGGTCTGTGACATTCCCAAATTTTTCTTTCAGTCTTTCTTTCCCAAGAATAACAATTAAATCAATACAGACAGAAAGTCTCCAACAACAAGGTCAGCTACTCCATGTGCAAATACAATAAAAGAGCAATAGAAAATCCAAATCTAAGTACCTGACCTACACAAAGCCATACATGCACCGCTGCATACATGCATGATTTCTTTCTGATGCCAGCTGAAAACTCCTTAAAACTCAGGGAGCTGACATGCTTGTAATCTTATCCCAACCAGATTATTCGCTATTTTTATTCAAATACAAGTCCAATCTTCTCTTAGTAACCTATTTGCCTATTTGTAACATAGGTCAAATTGCATGTGGCACAGAAAAGTATCTTGCTTTAGTTCTTTTCAGGACATTCACGCTCAAGCCTCTCTGATATCAAACCAAGTATTTTTTAATTCAGGCTGGCAGTGACGCTGCTGCCGTGTGATGCCACATGTAATGGAAAGCCAAGGCCCAGAGAATTGGCTAAGCTTAATCAAACCAGAAAGGAATCCAAACCAAACCCTCACTGCTCTCACCCCTTTCAGGATACTCTGGAAAATAAGTCTCACACAGGCAATGGCATAATTTCTAAAAAAGAAAGAGAATGCTGACAGAAGTGGGCCAGCTCTATCTAACATGTATCTGCACAGGACACTGTCGACTGCATGATTAATCCAGTTCTTCATTTTTTTTTTTAAACAATGATGTACCTTAACCTCCCTCCAAGAAATACAATAATAAGAGAAATTACTAATAAGAGAAATTACTAATGAAGCCTACAGTCTGTCATACAAATAATTAAGGATGCCCCAACCTTTCTATTTCCCCCAGATATTTTTCAGCCCAGCACTTTATCTCCCCTAGCTGTTCATCCTCTTCTGCTTCATTCTCTTACAGCTTTAAACCAGAAGCCCCTTTTCCTGCAGTTGCCTTACAGTTATTCGACTACCTCCTTCACACAACCCAGGCTCACGTGCTCTCCTCCATTTCTACTTACGCTGCAGACTCCACCTTATGCCTGTCAGCATTTCTCAATGAGGTAGCTGTGATAGCACATAAAGAACACTTCTTTTTCTTCTCGTATGTGCCAAATACACACTTTGCTACCATAAACCTTGCAAAAGACTGATTTTGAATCCCACTAGTACAGAGAAAATCTGTTCGCTATTCTCTACTTTCTAAAGGTGTCACCAATAACAAACAACATGGCATCTGCTATGTGTTTGTTGCTAACAAAGCCAATGGGCTACTAGAGCTCAGCAATTTCTCCCTACAGTATTCCAAATTAACAACAGTCTTCCATTTCCTTGGATAAATGACGGATAATCAAATCATTTGGTTTATTTTCTCTTGGAGATGTCCTACCAAGTGATTCAGCAATATTGTTTACAATGTCCATTCCACATCTACAGGCTAGTGCTTGTTCACATTACAAAAACTGGCAAAAAAGACATGCTCTTCCTGTAAAAACTGCTGCAATTTTCAAGCTTCAATTATGGTACTGCTTTGCCATGTCTCTTAAGAAACTCATATTGCTGAACAGAAGAAAGGGCATTTTCATTCCCTTTTGGTTGTCATGTTATTCACTTTAAGGTTTCTCAACAGACCATCCCCCTGCCAAGTCTCTGAAGCTGTGTTGCCTATGAACTCAAAGATCCTCCTAAGGAATTCCTACAACTTCTATCATATCTTGTAACCAAGCTAAAAGGATCCTCTGGATTACAGGGAATTTGTGGCAAGTTGTCACTCAGTGTCGCTAAATCCAGAAGAAAGCCCTGCTACTAGAACAGTCTTGACAAGAGAAGACTATTTCTGATAGCCAAACTACATGCCTGAACCACCCAAACCACCCTGTTCAGGAGCAACGATGAGGTGATTCACGACTCTTTTCTTAGGTATTCAAAGCTACCACCTCCCAAACCTCATTCTCCCTTTATGAGAGAAAGGCTGGAAAAAAAAAAAAAATTCTAAAACTGATCTTGCACCTGACTAATGGATAATCTGATTTACTGAATTTATTCCTCTCTCCTCAGAAAGACAAAGATGTTACTAACGTCCCCACAGCCTCTGGTAATACCGACTGTGTAACTGAAAACTTTCCTTGAAGACTAGAAATAACCTACAAAAGTAAAGGGATTTGAATTTATTTTTGCAATGTGTTCTTTTTTGAGAACACATTTGTCAAAAATATCTACAAAACTTTTATTCTGAGAGAACGTTGTTTTCTGTTTGTAATAAGCCAGCTATACCAGACAACAAGAATTCAAATGTCTTTGATGAGTTTTTTTGCTCTGACAAGGAACTGAGAGACCCAGGGAAGGAGGATGCAAGAGGAGATTATATGTTGTGGGTCACGTGAACTAAATTATCTAAATATAAAAACAGTCAAGGCCAGAGTGAGGAAATTCTCGGTGTAGAGAAGCAGCTCTGGAACAGGCAGCATGGTAAAATGGGAGATCAAGGCCCAGGGTATAGGGACACTCTCTGGCTGCAGGTGACCACTAATAATTTTAATTGTTGTCAGCCAGAATGTCAGCGAGCAGTTTTTCTGTTACTTGCACCATCTGCACTGAAAGTAAACACATGAGTATACGGGACAAATAAACCCAAAAATAAGTGATCAGAATAGATTGCAAATCCTCTTCCAGACAGACACAATTAACGTATGGCTCGCTCTCAACCCAAATCTACCACTACACGGCAAGAAATGAAAAATATTACAGAACAAGAAGGCCATTTCCACATTGAGCAACCAGATAGGATAAGTACAAATATTCAAGCAACTGCTAAATAATTCATATTTATTTATTGAAGAGAACTGGGAGTTCTGCAGCTGGCGCAATGCACAAACACACCTAACACTGAAAATATGCCCTGAAGTAGCTAAATTTGGTGACATACATGAAAATTTTTTTTCAAAGAGCAAATATATTTTTGACTAATAATTGTTGACAGAAATCGGAGTCTCTGCCAAAATATTTACACTCAAACTGATTACAGTAATGATCAGAGGCCATTGTTGAATTTACTGTGTTCATTCAGTTTTGGCAACATCAACAGAAATATGAAATAATTCTCTCTCTCTCTCCAGATCTTTTATATGTATTTAGTACACGTTAATTTATATATTTATGTGTGTGCATAATTATGTATATTTTTATATGCATTCCAGCTTGTTAAACCTTTTCATTTAGCAAAGATAGACTCATCCCCAATGTTTCTGATGTAAAGCAGCAAGCACCTGGGGTAAGTTAGCAGTTCTGCACCCTCACTAAATTGGCACTAACCAGATTTGCACACAGTCCACAGTTTTTGCTACTGCCTTGAGAAACAACTTGTTCTATGTGAATTTGTAATTCCACAATATTACTAAGTAGATCTGTTTCAAGGTTTTATTGTGCAGATCAACAGAGGTTATTATAAACTAGCCCTTTTGCATCTAACCCTCTCACCCTTAATCTGCCTGAAAACCTCACACTAATCCCTCTGGAAAACGTGGAGTGGGTGTTGCTGAGATAGGCAGCTCATGACCACACCAGCATACCTGGTTGGTGGCAGCCATCCCTCTAAAAATGGCCTACCATAGACCAGAGCCAGTGAAGGAACTTAACAAACCAAGAATTTAGGCTAGATTTGCTGCAGTGCACTGAATTTCTCTTTGTAAATAACCCAAATACCAGAAATAGACTTTGACTGGGTGCAACTTGGTTGCTCTGAATTTGATGCAGGTGGCAGGATTCACCTGCCTCCTGAGAAGACACAGGAAGGACACTGCTGTGCTGCTGCCCATGTTGCCCTCTGAGTTGGCTCTCACAACATGTCTGGTGAAATGGAGTCCGGACCTTAGCCTCAAATGTTCCCCAATATCAGAAGTATGTCACAGTTAATACTGACCTGGCTCACTTCTGCAAAATGTTGTTAACAAGTACATCCAACAATCTTTGAGTTGATGTGTACTTAGGAGGGAAAAAAGGGTTGGTGGGTGGGAGGATTAAACAAACTGTCACGAAAGAGAAGCTCTGATAGTGGAGGGGATTTTCTTTGGAGCTCTCGTAGCAGCCACAGAGCACGGCTACAGAAATATTCCAAGGTGCTGTGAGGTTTTCCTTTTTTATCAAATAGTGGCTGCCAAAACATCTACCTTGCCCCAAACAATTTGGTCATTAAAGGAAGCTCTGGCATTCCTCCACCTCCACAGCAGAGTAATCTTTTAAAGAGGATTTCTCACCTTGGGGTGCATTTTCTGCTCTGTTTACAGCGACAGCCTGTTGTGAGATCCTTAGCTTGGGGCCTTCATTTCCCATTAGGATTCTCAGCTTCACGGAGAAAGGTTTGAGCAGCAAAAGCTTCAGGCTCTGTGCATGTCAGAATGGTTTCATGGCACGTTAAATTCAAACGCAGCCATAAACTGAGACTTCTTTTAAAGAAACTGGAGTTTCTATTAACTGCAGCGATTACCGAAAAGTGTCTGTAAACGTTTCAATGTCTGGCTCAGTTCTTTTTTCTGGCTGGAAGGTTAGTATAGGATGATAGACTAAAACACCACGCAGCTTCAGTAGCTTGCAGCAGAGGTTTTTTTAACAGTTACAAAAAAATAGAAGTAAGGAAGGTATGTACATAGTGTTAAGAAATAATAGCAGCACTTTACTGTGCCTCATATCTGCATAGTCCAGAGCAGTTTTGAAACACTAATTAATTACACATTTCAGCAGCCTGGAAGATGAGTAAGAATTATTCTCATTTATGGATGGTTAAACATAGGCTCAGGGAAGTTAGATGTCTTATCCTAGAAGACAAAGCCAACCAAATGCAAACCTGAGACTTGATTTTTCAGTACTGAACTCTTGCCACTACATTAATCTTATGTCTCTTGGAAATAAGAGTGCTGTGACGAAATCGTTTTTGGACATGCTAAGTTGTGTGATCCCCTCAGTAACACAGGAATCTGTCACAAGTAGCACTGTTGACAGACATGCTATTGTGTACTTAGGTGTATAACTGCAGCAGGTCCTCCTCTACCTACTTTCCTAACTCTTCTGCCACGTGACTTCAGAATGAGTATCTTCCCAAATAAGACAAAATTTACTTCTACTGGATTATTCCATGCCCCTGCTTTAAACGTATTCCCCCTTGGGCTTCCTCTTACTCTGACTTCATCTATTCAGCGCCCCAAACACTTCCATAGCTCCCTTAACTTCATGAAGGCTTAAAGCCTTATCTGCTTTTGTCCCTGCCCCTATCACAAAGATTCTCACTGTACATAGCATCTCATACAAAGTTGCATGGAGAACTAAACAGAACAACTGGCAAGGATGAGACAGGAAAAAGATAGTGTACAAGATTCCAGTTTTCTTATATAACAGAGACAGTATGTCAAGGTTATCACTGAAGGTACTACGCTGTGGAAATGAAGAGTAGCTGGTGCAAAAAATGCAATACAGAAAACATTGACTAAGGAGCTTAGTGTGTCCTATTGTTACTGCCATTGATGGTGCAATTTTGTCTTAATTTCATAAGATCAGTGCAAATGTACTACAGCTGATAAGAAAATGCAGACTAAATGCCATAAATCAAACTTGTCTGGCATGGGTGAGGGAGCAAGAAGCTAGAATCCATAGCCATGATTTCATAGAATCACAGAATCATAGAATGCTTTGGGTTGGAAGGGACCTTTAGTCCATCTAGTCCAACCCCCCTGCAGTGAGCAGGGACATCTTCAACTACATCAGGTTGCTCAGAGCCCCGTCCAACCTGACTTGAATGTTTCTAGGGATGGGGCCTCCACTACCTCTCTGGGCAACCTGTTCCAGTGCTTCACCACCCTCATTGTAAAAAATTTTTTCCTTATATCTAGCCTAAATTTCCCCTCCTTTAGTTTAAAACCATTACCCCTTGTCCTGTCACAACAGGCCTTACTAAAAAGATTGTCCCCATCTTTCCTATAGGCCCCCTTTAAGTACTGGAAGGCTGCAATAAGGTCTCCCCGCAGCCTTCTCTTCTCCAGGCTGAACAACCCCAACTCTCTCAACCTGTCCTCGTAGGAGAGGTGCTCCAGCCCTCGGATCATTTTTGTGACCCTCTTCTGGACTCGCTCCAACAGGTCCATGTCCTTCTTGTGCTGAGGGCTCCAGAGCTGGACGCAGTACTCCAGGTGGGGTCTCACCAG